>JANHFP010002503.1:91409-125611 GCA_032468135.1 Calamaria suluensis | reverse complement strand
TCCTCATGTGGAAATGCCTGAGGAAAGATTTTTATTTCTCAAAGGTTGTCCTTCTAAATGTAAGGACAAGCAATGTATCTTGCTGTCCTAAAAGGAAACATTCCCCAAATTTAGGCTTTTTCTATTTGATAAAATGGGATATTGCTTTTATAAAAATAATATGCTTTTTTTTTAGGAACACCATTTGCAAAGAGCAATCTCAGCACAGCAAGTCTTCAGAGAAAAGAAAGAGAATATGGTTATTCCAGTTCCTGAAGCAGAAAGCAATGTCAACTACTACAGTCGTCTGTACAAAGGAGAATTTAAACAGCCAAAGCAGTTCATTCATATTCAACGTAAGTGCAGCATTAACTACTGTTTGTTTATTTTTTTTAATTGCCTGTCAAAACCACATAATGGGAAGGAAGGTATTTTGAGAGAAATTTGAGCATTTGTCTTGAAGAGAAGGAATTTATTATTAAATTCACGTTGTAAAGGAACAATCTGTTTTCTTATTTTTGTGGACTAAAGTACTTACGCATCAAATTTCTAAATTTTATGTTCTGATATACAGAAAATTGGTTTGTCTTAGTCATATTGGCTTGATCCCAAAAGATGTGTAAGATAGCCTGCTTAAGGTCTTTCTGCACATTTCCTGTTTGCTACAAGGCAAGTAAGAATTGTTTAAGAAAATTTACCTGACTTCTAGTCTGTTTAATACTTCTGAAAATCTTTTCGGTCTTTTATATCTTTAAAATTAGTTTTAATGTTGACATTTCTGCTCTGCTATCATTTTTATATTACTCTGTCCAGTTATATTTTGTGTTATTGTTTTAAAAGAATTCAAAATATCAAGGTTTATGAATAGGTAATATATTAATGATGTGTGTGTACATATTAATGACAGGTAAAAACAGTGTATTTCTTGTCTGCTTACTTTTTATCACTTCTGTGCATTATTCACCATCCATTTAGGAAAGATGGGAAGCCCAAAGCTAAATTTTAATTCTTAAATGGGGGAAGCAAATATTGGGATTTAAACTGACTACTTCAAGAATGTAATTTGCATTATTCCATATTTGGAACTCTGCTCATGTTTAGACAATTTGATAAGAATAGATTTTATAACAATGTAAGTGTGGTGAATATTTTGTTGATTATGGAAGACAATTGTGTTGTTTTTATGAGTTTATTTTTTACATTAAAACTTCTTTTAGCATTTTTGCTCAAATCGTCCATTAGAAATTTAATTCAGAGTGGAAGCGAATAGAAGACAAGTCTATTTTTCTACAAAATTACTCCAGTGAACACCAGCTAGTGCTTGAAATGCACATCTTTCTGGATGTTTATATGTGTCTTAACAATGCTTGTCTAATGGCTAGCTTTATGTTATTTTGTTTTTGTTTTTCTAATGTCAAGATTGGTTTGACTAGTAGTTTATTGCAAAACATTGAATTTATAAAAACAAGTGGAAGGATTATAAATGATGTGAAGGCCTAGCATAGTAAAAACCTGTGAAAAAACCTATGGCTCTTTTTAAATGAAATAAGATATAGCATGGTATTGTAAAATTGAAAAATCTTTGTTGTGTCATTAGCTGACTACAAAGCTAGGGTCACGTGACCACCAGAAAGCCCATTTTTTGTAATTCTAAGAAATATAAAGGTGTATGGGCAAACAATAGAACTTTGAGTAAGCAAATAAGAATTTTTTGAGTTTTTTCCTTGATGCCTTGTTTGACTACATCCCCCCTTCAATTGTAAAAGTTGGGTCCTGAAATTATTATTGGAAAAGGAACATGAAATAAGTTGTAATATTTTATTTGTAAATAAGAAAATACATTGTTATGAAAGTGTTCATAGTGAATTAATGATTTTCCTTTGCAGTCTGCGCTGTCTGTGCTGTCAATCATCAAAGGATGGGTTCTGCTCTGCTGAACCAATGAGGACTGGGCATGCACAAATTAGCTCCTCCCCTTCCTTTCCGGTCCCACTTTTTCTTGCTCGGTCTGACTCCGTAGGACCTCTTTTGCTGAGTTCCAAGGCAGCAAATTTAAAAGCAATTTAAAGCAGAGTCTAGTTAGCGGTTCCTGGTTGCTTATCAGATCGGAACTTCGGACGGCTAGATTCTTCGTGCCAAAGTGCCGAACGGCTCCAAAAGCCACGCGGCGGCTATCTTCCTTCTGGTGAAGCTCGAGGTGGGCGCGTTAGCAACGCGCACGCCTCCAGGGGTCTGCTAAAGGTCCCCAGCCTCCAGGAGCATTCCACCCTCTTCGGGGCTGCATTGGGACCGGAGAAGCTTTTCTTTCTGATTTGGACCATCCTTGGATTCCCCGGCTCCGCGGAAGGCCATCTAGTACCCAAAAGTCCCTCGTGGATCTGGATCTTTGATCTGGGCAAGCTTCTCCCTACTTGGGCATTCAGTCCCAGCAGATTACCTGGATCTGGTGGTAAGACCTCACCTGAGGACTACTTTAATTTCCTTTGGGAATTTGGAAGAGGGTTGCCTTGTTTTTTTGGGATTTAATTATATATTTAATTTCCCTCCTAGATCCCGGGCGGCCATTTTGAGGCTTGGGATATGAGTGACAAAATGGCCTCCGTGCCTCGTGGCTCCAAGAGAGGCCTGGCTTCTACTACTGAGCAACCCCCCTCCAAGAAGGCTAAGTCTTCTAAACATAATACAACTTCTTCTAAGACAGAGGCTAGGTGCAATAGGACATTGGAGAGGATTATTGCCAAAGCTCAAAAGTCTTCCATGGCTTTGGATTCAGCAGGGTCTTCCACTGACCCTAGTCCTCAGTCCCCCTTAGGGATGGATTCATCGGCCATGCTTCCTCCCAATTGGTCACCAGAAGGGTCTTTGGCTCCCCAACCTGACCCCACTGCACAGAACCTTTTTTCTGATCAGGCTAATCCTAGAGGGCCCTTCCATTCCTTCGGTGAATCCAGCCTCTGTCCCAGTAGCTTCCTTGCCATCGGAAGCTCCTGTTTCGAGTTATTTACCAAGGGCTCCAACTCAGGATTCCTCTGATCTTATTTCTCTCATCGAAAAGACTGTAACGTCTATGCTGGCTAGAGAAGCACACAAGGGATGCACAGCCTCTTGGGTATCTGAATTGTCTTTGGCTAACATTCCTAACCCAGCTGTCGCTTCTTCTGATAGTTCTGCAGAAGATTCTCAGGAAGAAGGGGAGATACCTAACCCAGACACCCTGTCTGAGGATGAAGGTTTGGCGCCGGAACCTCCTGCCTTTGTGGGGCTCTTCAACGCCCAACATTTCCGATCTCTTTTACACAAGGCTAAGCAGGTAACCGGTTTGGGCCTTTCGCCTAAGGCCCCTTCTAATGCCACTTCTCAGGCACCTACCGCTACTTCCTCTGAGGAAGTCACTGAGGAGGCTGCCCCTCTCTTTGGGGAACCTTCTAGCAAACCGGCGGAAGTTCCCTTCCCTTCATTCTTTAAAACGGTGCTTCTCTGTCAGTGGACCTCTCCTTCTTCGGCCCCTACTCCATCTAGTCTAGACAAACGACTATACAATCTGGCTGCACACGCTTCTACCCTTCTGCAACCCCCTTCAATTGATTCTCCGGTTGCAGCATTGATTTCTCCAGCTGCAGAAACAGGTAATCCAGAGGATTATTTACGTCCTGTCAAAAAACGTTCAGAATTAAAGCCCATAATTCAGCAGCTTAGGCAATCAGAGCAGCTTCCACAGCCTCTTTCTTCAATAGGGCAGCCCTTCTATGGTAAAAACACCTACAGAAGAGATTACCTACTTTGAGGCCAGGTCTCGCCAGGACCTTTCTAAAATTATTACCTCACTTGAATTTTCGGCGAATGCCACTTTAAACTCAGCCAGATTTGCAGCTAAGGCTATAGGCTCCACATGCATCACCAGACGCCTTCTTTGGCTTCGTAACTGGCAAGCTGATGCCAGAAACAAATGGAAGCTTGCTTCTTCCCCTATTTCTGGGGATAAGCTCTTTGGGTCCCTTCTGGACCCACATTTAAGGGAAAACAGGGACAAGAAGAAGTATCTGCCTAGTTCCATTCGGAAAGGCTCAAGGCTCTCTTCGGCCTCTTCTTTTTCACCAGCTGTGGCTCCTCAGACTTCACGTTCTTTTCGCACTAAGGATTCCTTCCTTCCTTCTCGTCCTCACTGTTCTTTCTCTTCAGGTCAGGCCTCAGCATCAATCGCAGTCCCATCAATACCAAAACAAACGACCCTTTCGAGGGGGGCGGGGGAGATCTAATTGCCCCCGCTGACTCACATCCTTCTGCTCCCATTGGCGGTCGTCTCTCTCTTTTTGCCAGTCAGTGGGACGCTTCTTCCTCAGACGCATGGGTCCGCAGGACGGTGCGTTGGGGTCTCTCCCTAGAATTCATGTCACTCCCTCCAACCAGGTTTCTCAGATGTCCTCCCTCCAGGGATCCTATTAGTCCGCTCCTTGTGGAGGAGGCAATCCAACATCTTCTCTCTATCAGAGCCATCCAACCCCTTCCCTTTCCTCAACGGCACCAGGGATTTTACTCCCGCCTCTTTGTAGTTCCCAAACCATCAGGGAAATGGAGAGCCATTCTGGATCTAAAATCATTGAACAAGCGGATAGTCTACCGCAGATTCAAAATGCACTCCCTTCAGTCAATCCTGGAGAACATCAGGCAAGGAAAATCTTCTAGCATCAATAGATCTCACAGAAGCATACTTACATGTCCTGATCCACCGGGACTATTGGCAATATCTCCGCTTCTGCTACTCCAACCTCCACTTCCAATACAGGGCTCTGCCCTTTGGGCTGTCCTCAGTCCCTCGGGTCTTCACAAAACTCATGGCAGCTTTGACTGCCCTCCTCAGGTCCTTCCCTGTCCACATCCAGGCTTACTTGGATGATCTCCTAGTCCTATCTTCATCTCGGGCCTCAGCTCTCGAGGACCTGACTCTCACCCTTCAAGTTCTTCAAGCTCACAGGTTCTCAATCAACCGGGAAAAGAGCGATCTGTCCCCGGTTTCCCGCCTCCAGCATCTGGGGGCTGTCATAGACAGGGCCGGAGCTTTAGGGATCCAGTGTGTCTGATCCTGACAACAGACGCCAATCTCACTGGATGGGGGGCACATCTGGAGGGTTCTGTGGCTCAAGGTCAGTGGACTCCTTCAGATCTCACTCACCAAATCAATTGGCTGGAACTTCGGGCAATTCATCTGGCCCTTCAAGCGTTCAAGTCAATAGTCCAGGACAAGGACATCCTTGTCTTGACAGACAACGCGACAGCCAAAGCCAATGTTAACAGGCTGGGAGGGACAAGATCCCTCCATCTCATGGTAGAGGCATATCGGCTAGGCTCTTGGGCATAGAAAAATCTGCAATCGCTTCAGGCTGATCACATCTCCGGGGTGTCAAACACCCAGGCCGACTGGCTCAGCAGAGCCATGATAGACCAGGCAGAATGGGGTCACCCTCCTTTCATCTTCTCGCAGATAGTGGATTAGTTCGGGAGCCCCCTTGTAGATCTCTTTGCTACTCCCCTCAACACTCAGCTTTCACGCTTCTTCTCCCGGTACTCTTCTCTGGGAGCAGAAGGGGTTAAAGCCCTGAGGTCTCCTTGGCCCCAAGGTCTCCTTTATGCCTTTCCCCCTCTTCCCTTCATTCCTCGGGTTCTCAGGAAGCTCCAACAAGAGCAGGCCCATCTCATTCTGGTCGCTCCTCATTGGCTGCGATGCCCATGGTTCGCGGACCTACAACTGCTATCAGTGGATCACCCATGGAGGATCCCAGACTCTATCATCTCCTTCCATCAGGGTCCCATTCTTCACCCAGGTCCCACCTCTCTCCAACTGACCGTCTGGTTGTTGACAGGCGACAGCTGAAGAAGGCACATCTTTCTCTTCGAGTCAACTCCACACTTCAGTCTCATCTACGTTCTTCTACCCAGCGTATCTACAATTTTACTTGGCTTTCCTTTTCACGCTGGTGTCTTTCTCGTAACCTCCTCCCCACCAGTGCCTCTATCTCAGTGGTACTGGGATTTCTCCAAGATGGTCTGGACCTGGGTCTGGCCCCTAACACTCTCAGACGCCAGGTGGCAGCCCTCTCCACTGTCCTCTCGGGACCTTCTGGACATCCATTGTCCAGAAGTCGGCTGATCAAGCGGTTTCTCAGGGCGGCTTCTCTCCTGTCACCTCCCACTATTCATAGGTACCCTGCCTAGGACCTTACTCTGGTTCTTCAGGCCTTGACTTGGTCTCCCTTTGAACCTCTCCGTTTGGCATCTTTGAGCCACCTGTCCTTCAAAGTTGCCTTTCTGGTGGCGATTACTTCCGCTCAACGAATTTCTGACCTCTCTTCTCTTTCCATCCGCTCTGATCTATGCCTTTTTCAACATAACAGGGTCATTCTTTGCCTGGACCCCACTTTCATTCCCAAAAAAAATCTATTTCTCACTGCTCTCAAGAGCTAATTTTACCAGACTTCTGTCCTAATCCTTCCCATCCTCAGGAACGATTATGGCATTCTCTTGATGTTTGGAGGGCTCTCCAAATATATATCAAGCGCACTTCCAACTTAAGACGAACGGAGGCGCTTTTTTGTCAAGTTCCAACCTTCGGCTATGGGCCTCAAGGCTTCTTCATCTGCCATTGGCCATTGGATCAGGGCCTGTATTTCTCTAGCTTATCTGTCTTCCACGGTACCTGTCCCTTCAGGTATCACTGCTCACTCTACCTGTAGCGTGGCCTCTTCAGCTGTTTGGGCCACTCAGGCTTCCTTAGAGGACATATGTCGGGCTGCCTCTTGGTCAGCCCCTTCCACATTTGTCTTCCATTATAAATTGGATAAATTCGCCTCTGCTGAAGCTTCCTTCGGCAAGCGTGTACTTCAGCAGCTAGTGTCTTCTACTGGGCAGCTTCCCTCCCAGTAGTTTGTCCTGCTTTGGCATGTCCCATCCTTTGATGATTGACAGTGCAGACTGCAAAGGAAAATGGGTGTTGTCTTACCTGAACACGCCTTTTCTTGGAAGGCTGCGCTGTCAATCATCCCCGCCCTTCAGCCGCCTGGCCTCTATGGGAAATTTGCGTAGCTTTTGTACTTCAGCCTTGGAGAATTGGTTGTCTCACACCATTGGAGCTCAGCATATCGGTATGCACTACATCGGACCTCGCTGTGAAAGCGGGACCGGAAAGGAAGGGGAGGAGCTAATTTGTACATGCCCGGTCCTCATTGGTTCAGCAGAGCAGAACCCATCCTTTGATGATTGACAGCGCATCCTGCCAAGAAAAGAGGTGTTCAGGTAAGACAACACCCATTTGGCACTCTGCCCAGTAAGAATGATTTTAATATTTTAAGCCTTAGAATAGGCTTTCTTTTCAAACAAACAAACAAACAAAAATATCTGTAAACTCAAGATCTCAACACTGGATGGAGTGAGTAACATCCAAGCATTGAAATAATATCATCTCTTGCTCTAAGTTTAAATCATAGCCTACCACACTATAAACCTGCCAGGTTTCTGTGCTGTCAGAAGCTCACTACGCTACATTGCTGATACATCCTTCTCTAGTGTTACCCATCCCATGACACACAAGTCACAAGAACTATTTGTTTTGAGATATTGCAAAGTTTAGAAAAGAGGCTGAAATGTATTTGCATCCCAAAGCCTTTGTTTTAATTTAATGAAATGTATTATATTTTTTGTTTTTTGTTTTAGTTGCATTGATTTCATTGCTGTTTAATATTCAGTTTTTTTAATAAAAACTGAAGGCAGATATAACTATTTAACCATGATATGGCCAAAGAACAAGGGGACAACAGAGAACGAGGTGGCTGGATGGAGTCACTGAAGCAGTGTGCATGAGCTTGGGTGGACTCCAGAGGATGGTGGAGGACAGGAAGGCCTGGAGGAACATTGTCCAGGGGGTCACGATGGGTCAGACATGACTTCGCAACTAACAACAACAACATGGGTGGCGTTTAATTTAATAGATAGGATATAAAGTCAATAATAAATACAAAATTTTAAAACCAGCTTTCCTAAATGCCAGTAGAGAAGTGATAAATAAAATGATCATGATATAAGGGTCACATGGCTGTCTTAAAATTATGATATGATTTTCTCTATTCTGTTGTAATTTATTGTTTTGAAAATGTGTTTAAAACAGTCTACTGACTTAGGGTATTCAGATCCAATATCTCACATCCTGGTTTGTTGTAAATGTTTTGCAAACTGTATCTTTTTTCATTGTATTAATCCTAATGATTCTTTCTTTAGTAAAGGTATTATTTTGCCATAGTTGCTTAATACCTATTTTTCTGCAATTAAGGTGCTCTGTGGCTCTGACACATGTAATCTTTCTTAACTTCTCAGTGGTGGAGGGAATGGCTTGACCAGTAATAAAACATGTCTTGTCTCCAGTAATTGAACTAGATATCCATTCCCCCACTTCCCCTCCTGGCCACATATAGTTCATTAGCATATTTATATTCATTTAAGCATGTCATTTTAAATTAAACTATTTTTTCTCTGTTTCAGCCTTTAATCTGGACAATGAACAACCTGATTATGATATGGACTCGGAAGATGAAACATTATTAAATAGGCTTAATCGGAAGATGGAAATCAAACCACTGCAATTTGAAATTATGATAGACAGGCTTGAAAAAGCTAGTTCTAATCAGGTATCATGAATTCAACACCCCCTCTCAAGTCTTCATTATAGCAGTTGCAGATAAAACTGAATTTTTATTAGTTTTGCTAAATGTGGATGCCTTTATTTACAATACATAAGTAATTTCTTATTACCAGAAATGCTAAATATACATCCTTCATAGTATGTAAAGAGCTGTTCTCCCCCTTTTCCACTTTGTGTATATCTCTACTATCATATTTAGAGGCTTTGACTTGTCTGTGGAAATTGCTTCACTTTGAGAGCTTATACTAGCTGTTTCAGACAAGAAGACAAGATGGTTTTAGCAGGTAGTAATTTAGGCTACTATGACTGTGCTCCTGTTGCTGCTGTGATGAATGTAATGAGAAAGCGATGATTTCCATAAATTTGATGTATTGGAGAAACATTATTTTACCTGTTATTTCCTTCTTTGATTAATACATGTACATTTTTCCAGTGTGAACCATACACTTAATCTAAAACTTTTATATCCAAGTTGTCTTGAATTATTTGAATTGCTCCAGAATTCAGTGTCTGTTAATTATTTTAAATAAGTTGATGTAGAAAAAGACCCACATACCTTTAATGAAGCTAAAACATTTTATTAGCTGTTATTCTACTTTAAAACATGAAACCTTTAGACACATATTGCCAAGTGGTAAGATTTCAAAATAAAAAGCTGGATCCTTAAGTTGTAGTAAGTGTTTAAAATGAGACCATGTAGCATGAAAGGGAAAGGAGTGTGCTTAATTGATTGGCTTATTTGTATTCATATTGCCATTGCCTTTTATAATGCAGATACAGGTCTCCATTCTTCGGATTGGTATTTACTTAATCCAATAGAACATTTACATAATTAAAAATATATAAAATATATGGAATACATACTTGCTTTTAAAAGTACATACAAGAAAGAGAAAGGAATTGAGTTAGATTTTATGTAATATTTTAATGCAGGATACAGTAAAATGTAAATTGCTGTTATAAAGTGGGAAGTCTGGCCTTTCAACTGTGAATTAGTTTGTCATTAATTGATCATTTACATTTGAAAGAATAATTGTGGTTATGGTGATCAATAGATCTCAAATGCATACCAGTACAAAAAAAAGAAGAAATATTAATTGTTTAGGGGTGGGTCTTGAACTGTTTGATAGACCTTGTGGCTAAAGATACCTAAAATCAATGAATCTGCCGTTGGGAAATTAAGAACCAATTCACACAATTTATTTTGGCATTTAAGAAGGTCATCTTTCAGAATTCATGACCACCCAGAATACCTGGGTATTTAACTAAAAAAGGTAATAAAAACAAAAAGATCAAATTATTTTACTTTATCTAAGAAATATTCTCCCTGAAATAGATTACAATGTCATCTTTAAAAACTATTGAGGGAGGATGAATGTGAGTAATAATTCATATCAGCTCCAAAATCTGACTTTGGAAATAAATAAGATAGTCTTATTAGAAAGAATGACTAAGAGGCTAGGTAATTGGTTTGAAAGGTTTTCTGGGTAAATTCCAATCTAAAGTTAATTAATTGAAGTCCCATTTAAACAAGTTATATAAATAGGTTGTAACTAACTGAAATCTCATGTATTGTAACAGTAATTAGAAAGGGCTAATTTTAGGTTGATCAGGGTACACTGGGGGTTTCTTCCATTTTTGCCATAATGGAAAAGCTTCCCAGAGACCTGCAGACTTACTTATCTTTCCATAACAGCATAATACTTAATGTTTTTTTCCCCTGTATCTCAGTTTGAACACAATATATTCATGAACATTGTGATTGTCTTTATAATCATTTTACATACCTATACAAAATGAAGCATTGACATTTCCAGTTTGTTTTTACTTCTTCAACAAAAATAGAAAATGATTTAGCTAATAGATTTTAAAATAGCCTGAATACTACAGGCTATTTGTTTATAGCAAAATAATATTCACTGAAGGGTTTGTGTATGTAAAATTCAAGACAGAACTCATACTGACTACAAGGCTGGAAGCATATTTGCTATAAAATTATATAAATTATGAGGCATTCATACATGCACTATTTTAATGATATAATATCCAAAAGTATTTGCTAAGCTCATAGAAGAATAAAATGAAAAAATATGCAGTAACACTTGAAAAACTTTCTTTGACATAGGGAAAATTAAATACCTTAATTTAAATACTTGAGAAGCTGTTGGATAAAATTACGGTTATTTAACTGTAATTTAACTGGTGCACATTTAAAATTGTAGACAGGTTAGATTTTAGTTCTTGATAATTTATACACTTGTTGATGAGGGTAATTATATTGTATTCAGTTGTGTCATTCTAATGATTACAGTAGTATTTGCTACTAGAAGTATGACCAATATCCTTGTGTGTTTTTTCTTTTAAATTTTCCATGCAAGAGTTGTGGAGGATGCATCAAGGGGAAGTAATAATATGCTATATATACATAAACATAGTTAACATAATACATTTCTCTGGATGTGTCCAGAGAATATAATAGGAAAAAAATAGTTGTGGGTGCAATGTATTATGTTAACTGTGTTTATATATGTACAGTATTGATTCTATATTTCTTCATACAAAATTCACATCTTGAATTATTGTGAAGAACAGCTACTATAATCACTAATGTGATTGTTATAGAAATATGTTTTTGTGTGTTTTTCAGCTTGTAACACTTCAGGAAGCTAAGTTGCTGCTAAATGAGGATGATTATCTTATTAAGGCTGTCTATGACTACTGGGTAAGGAAACGTAAGAACTGCCGAGGGCCATCCCTCATCCCCCAAATCAAACAAGAGAAAAGAGATGGTTCTACCAACAATGATCCCTATGTGGCTTTTCGGAGGAGAACTGAGAAAATGCAGACCAGAAAGGTAATTTTCTCAATTCAGTAGTTTTCCAATGTCGCTATTGAAGAATGGATCCAAATTTCCACATAGCAATGTGAAAAACTGACTACAAACTGTAGCAAGCATTTGGTTGAAATTTATTGCCGCTAAATGTGGTGTAACCAGTTACTGAATTTAGTGGGCAATTTCCCCCCTAGAAAAGTTGCATGTTGTTATAGTTGCTTTGTGTCTGCTTTTTAAATGCTGTTTACACATTAAATTACTATCCATTTTGAGAGCTTACCTCCCATTAAAAGCTGTGCAACATGTCTAAAAGTAAATAACACAATATTCCCTAGAAAATAATTTACTAATATCAATATGTGGGTTTTAGTGTCCCTTTATCTAATTGTGGGACATTTACTCTCATATTTTCCTAGTGGATTTAACTGTACATAAAACATTTGTTGGAATTTGTGAGAAGATGATGTAAGAGGGCTTTATTGTGATAGCTGTGGTTGTTGACATACCTAGGCCATCTTTAATTACCCAAATGTAAAATTGTGGAACTCATGGGATACTGTATTATAGTACTGAAATACCTCTTGTCTATTTATTATATTTTTATGATTTTGACGATAATTTGATTTGGATATTCATGACTCATTGTATAAATTCATGAGACTCTTTAATTTTAAAGCAGAATTTTAAAAATTAATTTCCTTTCTCAAATGGCACAGAAATCCATAGTTTGTGAAAAAGAGACACTGATACAAACATACATAATTATTTATTTAGTATTTCAGTTCACCAGACAGGTACTTTTTACGTAATTGTTCATTAAAGATTGTATTTGTAAGTGTGTTCCACAAAGAGAATATTTCTCTCCTAGGCAGGAGGATTCTCCTGAATTCTGGTGATTCTTTCTTTCCTTCCCAGACTGGCATTTCCCATTCTGCATGATTTTCTATCCCTAGAACAGACTGTGGTTGTCCCAAGAAGCTGCAATAAAGAATGACAGTTCTGCTTCTAATGGTCTGGTTCAACCGCTCCAAATATTCAATATTATTACAAGCCATATAAAGTCAAGCTTAAACTCAGGCTGACTATGTCTTCCAGATTTGTTTTTCATTCAGATACTTCCTTTCTAACAGAATCGGAAAAATGATGAAGCCTCTTATGAGAAGATGCTGAAACTAAGACGAGAGTTCAGTAGAGCCATAACAATTTTAGAGATGATTAAGAGACGAGAGAAAACAAAACGAGAGTTACTACATTTGACATTAGAAGTTGTGGAGAAAAGGTAAAACTTTTTTTGAGTTAATCATTCTTATCAAGAAAGGTCATCTTGCACTCCAAATGGTACATATAGTCCTCAACCGAAGGCCAGTTGCTTAATAATTGTTCAAAATTATGAAGGATCTCCGAAGAGCTACTTATGATCTGTTCTCAAGAGTTTTGGTGGCTACCCATACCCTGTGGTCACCTAATCACGTTTTGAGGTCCTAGCTACTGGCTTGACTTTATGGAAAGTTGCATAATTCTGCAGTGTTTTTTGTCAGATTTCTGGTCTTCTGGTTTCCGGCAAAAAAATCCCTACCCATTGGGGGAAATGGTTTCATGTAATGTCCGCTGTATTCGCTTAACAAAGATAATAAAAAACCATAACTTCAAATCCAGTCATGTCATACCTGAACTTACAACCATAATTCTGGGCTCAACTATGGTCATAAATTGAGGACTACCTGTAGTATATTTACTGTAACCTGTAATATCCACTTACCTTAATTAACAAATATAATAGCAGCTTGTGTAGAACATTATTCCTTCTTTCATCAGTTGTAAAATGGCCTTAAACAAAATAGTGTTTTTCATCTGCTCTTCTGCATTTTAAAAGGTTATCAGCACGTCTTGTAGGATTTCTGTAAAATAAAAATATTTTTAAAGATTCATTTATTATGCTATATTCATGATCTATAAACTCTCTCACCCTTTTAAAAGATATCATTTGGGAGATTATGGAGGAGAAATACTTAATGAAGTTAAGCTTAATTCAACTGAGAAAGAGATGAACACCACTCCTGCAGCACTTCATAATGGAAATCATCACAAAGTTCAAGAATGTAAAGTTAAGGTAGGTAACTGACTTTAGTTGTTAAATTTATTGCTTAATTAGACGGATGTTTTAGCTAGGTAATGTGGGAAGTATTAGAGGTTTTTCAAACATACAGTAACGGTTCTTCTATCTTATGTTTATTTCCATTAATGGCATCAAAGCAAAATAAAAATACATTTAAATTGAGGATGCTGTACATTAGACAGATAAATAAAATCAGTTATATGATACTACCAGTAGATATTTGAAAATCAACTTTAGTTGATCTGGGAAGCTGGCAATTTTTGAATTTACAACTTCATGTGGATTAGATTCAGTATTATTAATAGTAGTGCAAAGTTTCTACTGTTTGTGCCAATCTCACTGATATCCTTGTAGAAATATCAGTATATTTAAGCTTGCATATATAACCCATTATACAAAATTTTCACAATTTTATGCTAGATAGTTTTTCTTAATTGCATCTACTTCCTCAAAATTTGTACAGTTGTTAGTAGAAGAGTGAGAAAGCTTACTGTAAGATACTGGGATGGTAATACAGTAAAGCCATAAAACAGATAATTTCCAAATGGTGATGCATGTTTGTGCTGGGTTAGTGTATATGTATTAAGCTTCAATGAAGATTTCATATTTTTGTTAACAGTCCAGTATCTTTATGCTGCATAAATATACTTTTGGATGCTGGTAGGCTTTAGATCGTCCGGACTATATTAAACACAACTCTGACAGAATAATATTGCCTTTTATAATTTTCACACCAGTATTTTGATTTAGCATTGCTTCTACATCTATTAGGAAGTGCATCATTAGGATTCTTTAAAAACCATAATATTATGTTTGTGACAATTTTATAATAATAAAAGAGTTTTCAAAAATGTTAATTATTTGATGATTTTTCTAAAAATAAAATAACACCTTAGTCATATCCATGTAATAATGAAATTGTATGTCTTTATTTCAGAGATTAGGGTTCTATTATTTGTAGGAAATAACAAATATCAAATATTAAATCAAATATTTTTAGAAATATTAGATTTGTATTTGTTTGTAGCATTTGTATTAACTTTGATGACATCTAGTGGTTATTAGATTGTAGGCATTTATCACTCTTCATTTGGGCTATTCTCATTTTCCATGCTAAGTTCATGTAAAAATCTTAAAAATATAATGTTGCTCTACCTATTTTTAAATTGAAATTTAAACACAGGAGAAAGATCCTTTTGAAAACCTTATGTTTTTCACTGGGGAGAAGCAATGCTTAGTAGACACAAATTCTTTAGAAACATTAAATGTTTAAAATGTTAGTTAAAATGATACAAGTTAGTTTAAAATGATAACAGATAAATACAATAAATATGTCTCAATCTTTGAATACTATATGCTCTACGTACTACTTGAATTTTGTAAATATAATTGGGGGGAGCGAATGAAGAAATAATTATTTACTATTTAATGAAAATCAGGTAATGATTAACAATGTGGGGGGTTTGTCCAAAATTTACTGTATACAAACAGCATGCTCACCATTCATCTCTAAAAGAGGAAGTGTCTGATGTTGTCCGTCAAAAGAAGAAGTATCCAAAGAAGCCTAAACTTGAGAGTGTAATAAGTCCTCAGCAGTCTACTACTGAGCCCTTGCCTGTGATCAGTAAAAGCGATATCAAACAATATGACTTCCACAGTTCAGATGAAGATGAGTTCCCCCAGGTAATACATGTCAGCCGCATTCTAAAGCAGATCTTTTTTATATGTAAGTGGAAGACTCCTGATTCATATTTGGATAGAAATAAGGGTAGGGTGAGGGGGAAGCAATATGAATTTGATTTTAAAAAAAAATTAAAAAAGGATTTGTGATTAAAGATGTATTTGGATAAAATACCATACGGTATATTAACAGTAATTTGGAATCCAAACAACAGGTTAAGTTTGCAAAAATGACTGAAACGGTAGCTGAGTTTTTGAAAATTCACTGGGCTCTTTGGGTTTATGTTATCTCCAAATGTAATACAAACCATTATCTTTGTTGACATTTATTTTCACTTTTATAATGTGCATTTCCTGGTTTTAAATATGTTGAGTTGCTTAGCTGTGGAAGGAAATATTTGCCAGGAATGATAAATTAATCGTGTTTTACATTAGTTTTATTTGGCTTCTAGGTATCCTCACCAATATCTGAGCCAGAAGAAGAAAATGATCCTGATGGAGCCTGTGCATTCAGAAGAAGAGCCGGATGCCAATATTATGCTGTAAGATTTTTTACTTTAAAAGTTCCACTTTGAGTGCTCGAGAGTTGACCCCACCTTTCCCTTCCAACTCCGGGGAGGACTGCCACCAAAAAAACAGAAAATCAAACTCAAAAAACAATACGTTCCATTTCGAAATTTAATCCACCGTGCCAAAACACAGTTTATCAAATAATTCCTTTTATTTCCTCCCTCTCCTGTCACTGGAGCAGGAAGGGAAGACATTTATACCACCACCCGATTTGAAAGGGGGGAGGGAAGCCACTCATTCCCCTTCTGGTTTACGTTTTGTTGAATAAACTGGAGAAAGTCCTCTCTGAAGGATCCTATGATGACCCAACTCAACACAATTAGCAAACCCAAAACCAGAGATGTAAAACAAACGAACTTTAATTGCAAAAAACAAATGGTCTTTATTCTGAAGTTCCTTTCCTTTTTTTCAAAAACAAAAGTAAATTCTTGCCAAAACAAACTGTGGCTTCAGTCCAATGGTAATTAATGTCTTATCAGGAAACAAAAACTTGGATGAAATACTCCTTATAGATACCAGACCACGAGATGCTAGGCTTGAGAAATTCAACGCGTTGACTCCAGCGTTGTTGATTACCACCAGCTGGCTTTAAAGGTTCCACTCAGCTATCTTTACTCTTGTCTCTACATCTCTGTCTTGGGTCAGGTGGGGGCGCTGTTCCTCTGAGCTGTCCTCTGACTCCACCCCCAGGTCACTGGAGTCTGCTTGGCTCTGTTCTTCCTCCACTCCAACCTCCCCCTCACTGCTCTCTGCCAGCTGCTCCTCCGAGTCAGACGCTGGCAGAGGCATGACACAGCCAGCAGCCCGACTGACATCTCAAGGAAAACATTGTCTCATCCGGATCAACAAGATGTGTATTGGCAGTTGCCTCTCCGCTCCATAGTCTCTAGCAATGGCAGCTGAAACACTGCCTCCTGACCCGCGTCTCCTGGGGCTTATTTGGGCAATTCGGGGCAACTATCATTACCCCTCTCGACCCAGAAGATGCCCCTTAGGTCGGGCACTCCTACAAAGTGGCCTTCGGCTGCATAGAGCCCACCGACAAGCAGAAAAACTGGACAAGCTCGCCCTAGAAGCAACCTTCTGTGACCATGCCAGAAATGAAAGTCTCAAGATGTTGAAGTATTTCAAGATACAGTATACTAAAAGACACCTTGTTGCTTTTCGGCAAGGCCTTGAAGACATGGCCAGGGGATCCCATTGGCAGTTAAATCAAGTGACATATTTGATTCTGCTGTCGCCACCATGGGATGGAAAGGGGTTTAATTGTGAATTTTTAACTGATTTGTAATGCTGTATGCTATTCAGAATCACCTTAAATATTGCCCTGTAGTGGGACCTCAGAAGTATTCCTTTTTCATAGTAGCCCCTACCCTATGGACTCCCAACCCCATGATTTTTAGCAGGGCTCCACTCTCATAGTCTGGAACACTGTAATGAACTAACTCTTTCTCCAAGTGCTAGAAGAGGGTGAGCTTGGAGTATGGTTTTGTTGAATGCATCACAGGAGAATGGCTGAGGTGCCAGGTTTTTGCTTTTCTGCTTTTATTATTTTTTGGGTTTTATTGTTGTGGATCCCCCAGAACTGTATTTTTTAAGATGGATGGTCACATAATTCTTTTAAATGAAATCAGTCATCAATCAATTTTTACTTCATTCCATTCTTCTGCAGACTCATTTGGACCAAACTAATTATTCTCATGAAAATTCAGAACTGGCAGAATTGGATAAGCTAAGATATAGACATTGTCTCACAACACTTACAGTTCCAAGAAGATGTATAGGATTTGCAAGAAGACGAGTTGGGAGAGGTGGAAGGTAAAATAAGATATTTTCCTCCAGTTGAATATTTAGCACAAGTATTGTATTTTAAGTTGTTAGTAACATTTATTTTTTATTTCTTTTAAAATCAGGGTATTAATGGACCGGATAGCCACAGAAAATGATCCTGTCCTGAAGCAGATTGATCCAGATATGCTAAATAGTTGTTCAAGCTCTTCCCAAAATATAGACATTTCTTCTAATTTTTCACGGACCAATGCTTCCAATAAACATTGTGGAAATAAACTTTCCCTTTCTGAAATATTAAGCAATATCAGGTCTTGTCGACTGCAGTGTTTCCAACCAAGGCTACTAAATGTACAGGACAGTGATAGTGAAGAATGTACCTCAAGGAAACCAGGGCAGGCTGTGAATAATAAAAGAGTTTCTGCACCTTCTGTAGCTTTATTGAACACCAGCAAGAATGGGATTTCAGGTAGGCAAAGATCTAACAATATTAACCTTTAAATAAATTTATTTTTAATTTTTTATATGAATCCTGACTAAAAAGTCTGTTAACTAGCTTGTATGTCTGTTATAGCTATAATAATGTGGTTCAGAAAAAAACAACACTATCACTCTGCAGAGTTGTACTCTTAGTCACATAAAATAACTTTAATTTTAAGATATAGTATTAGGTATAGTTCTAGTAATGTTTTCATGGGAGTCAGTTTTATTCCACTACTAGGCTTATATACTGTTGAATCCAATATTACAAGAAATTTCTGCATTCTCATCTTTCATTTTTCTGTTATTTGAAACTGAATTAGCAATACTATCACTTTCAGTCTAGTCTTTAACATAGTTTTTAAAATATTTTTATTAATATTTTACACTGCCTAACACTCAGTTCTGGTGGCAATCTGTTCTAATACCATTCTATTATAATTAACAGCTAAAACTGAAGATAATAAATGAATTTACAAATGGTGGACTGGACTATTAGAGAAAATGCAATCACTTAAGATTTTTCCCTCAGGGGGAAAAAAGCAAAGCATGAAAAAACAAATATTTACAGTTATAATTATACAACTGTGCACAGTTATCTAGTAGCCTCTATTGCTATATCATTCATATCTCAAATCTTAAGACATTATGCCTGTTTGTTTGTTTTTTAATAAGAGTTTCCCCTACCAAATATGTCCAACTTCAGGGTGCAGTGCCCATCTCTAATTTACGGCCAAAGAGCCACCAGCATTGTCCAAAGATACTTCTGGACAGTATGATTATACACCGAGTCACTTCCCACTGAAGTGTACATATTTACCTACTTGCATTTGTTTGCTTTTTAACTGCTAGGTGGGCAGAAGCTGGGGCAAGTAACGGTAGCTTAGTCTGTCATACTGTGCTTAGGTCTTAATCTGTCCACCTTCTGGTTGACAAGCCTGGTGTCCGAACTATTCATCCACTGCGCTGTTTGTTATATTAACCTTCTTTCATATAGTAGAACAGTTTGTCAGGTAAGCAGAAAACCAAGTTAAACACATTAGATTTGATTTATTGAAGAAATGTATGAAGACAGCTTTAGTAAAGAATTATCTCATGATAGCTTAAACCAGTGATGGTTAACCTTTTTGCCATCGCGTGCCAAAAGTAGGGGGTGCCCAGGGGGTGTTGTGTGTTCCGCGTGCCCACACCTATAATCAAATTTGTTCCACCCTCCCTAGAAAGGCTCTGGAGCCTGGGGAGAGTGAAAAACGGGCCTTCCCCACACCCCCAGGCCCTCCAGAGGCTGGAAACAGCCTCTTTCCCAACTTCTTGTGCCTGGAAGGCCCGAAAATCAGCTGGCCAGCACCTGCATGAGCATCAGAGCTGAACTAGGGCAATGTTCGCGTGCCCACCAATATGGCTCCGTGTGCCACCTGTGGCACCCGTGCCATAGGTTCGCCATCACTGGCTTAAACCATTATTATATGATTACTGACACAAAACAAAACCCTACTCTATTAATGAAGCTTTGGATATTCATGACTCATTGAATCTAAGATTTCTATAGTCACTGTTCACAAACTTTAAAACTCTATTCAGAAAGAATTATAACATGTTTGGTAGCATTAATTACCTCCTCCTGCAGTGTTCAAGGCTGTGGTGTACCTGTATTTTTGATGGAGGGAACAACTTCCTTAAGCTTGAGAGCTTCAGTAAACCTTCTACAGCATTTTGAGAACTGTACTCCAAGAGTAGATAGAGCCAGTCCTTGTTGCTTAGTGAGACTTCAGGTTACTTAAAGTATGAAAGAATGTGCAAGTTAAATAACTCACTTTATCCCTTAAACAAATGAAATAAACAAAAAACACACTATCAAAACCCCAAAAGTACAAAAACTCAGGACCTACCTGAGAATGGCTGGAAAAGGAATGTTTGCTAATCTAACTTTATATAGTTTCCTTCATTCAAATTCAGCCAAGGTGATTTAATACTGAAATTAAAATTAAATAATAAAGAATATTTTTTGGCAATACTGTTAAGAACAGAGCTTGGGTGCTGGACTTCTCTCCTCTGTTTCTAAATAAGCTTAAAGGAGATAGAGGAGGGTTTCCCCAGAAATGGGCTTTGTAGCATAATGCTCTGTTTTATAATTCATAAATATGAAGTTGGTCATAATTCAGTATTATTTTAAGAATAAGTATTTTAGTAATTTGCTTCTTGACTGCTCATCATGTGTTTTGTGAGAATGGTAAACAGAAATGGCTTGGTTGTTTTTTTAAAAATATATCTCTATTAGCAAGTTGGATTCCTGTATAAAGGCATATCCTTTGGTATCATTCAAATGCTGTAGGCCAGTGTTGGCATTGAGTGCCAAAACAGGAAAGAGCAAGCACAGGGAAACACCAGAAACCAAAAGAGCAGCTGTCCAGCACGCATGTGTGGCAATGCCAATAACCAGAAGAGCAACCAGAAGAGCTGGCATGCCTGGGAGTTGGCTCTGCGTGCCACTTCCGGCATGCATGCCATAGGCTCACCATCACGGTTGTAGGCCTTCAATCCCATAAATTTATTAAAACCTCTCCTTGGAACAGGCTGGAAATTGATATCAACTGTCAAGTTGAAGGATTGATGTTCTCATGTTGATACTTATATGTTGCAACTGACAGCACAACTGTTACTACCAAAAATATACAGATAATTTCAAAAATATACAGATAATTTTGTATTGTATTTTCAAGAGTCAATTTTAATGAATGATCAAAATTATGTCATATACATAAATATTGATGATTAAGTTGGGTTTAAGTCATCCATATTAATTATAACTTAAATCTCATTCATTTCAATAGATTTACTCTATGGTTGACATGATTGTCCCTAGCCATTAACAGATATATTGTCATAGCCAATTAACTAGTTAATACCCCTGTAGTGATAAGCTCCACCTACAAATCATATAAGAAAGGAAGCAACCAAAAGTCAAGAAAAGGGTTGAACAAATGTAAACACAATCTTCCTCATCATGCAGTTATTAGCTAACAAGTAACAAGTAAGTATCATGCAAACAAGAACAATAAAAAAGCCAAAATGTAGTCAAAGAAGGAAGAGTTGCTCAGTTAAGGCTGGTAAAATAAGCTATCGCATAATGAGTAAACTTCACTCCCTTATGCATTAATGTTATTAAACCTGGTAGTGAAAATGAAGAAAATGTGAAAGCAATCCATAGACTTCATAAAAATAAATCATGGGCTAAGGATATTTATTGTTTTTGCAATTTATATTTGATGTCAAAACCACATCTTTTGTTCCATCTTGAAAAGAGAGGCTGTTGGTTAACAGATAGCATTTTAAACTGCAAACTAGTTACTAGATACAATTGTGATAATTACAAATATAACTGAAAGAGACTACTTGTAAAACTGATCAACCCTGTTCTACACTACACAGTCAAAATATCATAAATTATTTTGGGGTAAAAAAATAGTAATATTTCTAGATATGAAAATCTATCCTTCCAAAAAAACCAAAACCAATAGTTCTGGAGAGATAAGAGTATGCCAAACGTTAGTGCAGAAAACTTTAGGGCAGAATTTACAATTGAAAGTTACATGCAATGCTATTAACAGATGTCTCATAGTCAGGTCTTCAAAGCTTTATGGAAGGCTAACCGGGTTGGGGGCCTGTTAATGTCCAAAGGGAGGATGTTCCACAAAACGGGTTGCTGCAGTAAAAGGTGGTTTTCTAGTCCCTTTCAGCCAATAATTCAAACATCTAACACACAAGTGGCTGCCCTTCGTCAGGTTCAATGGGCTCAAACTTTTCCCAGATTGATTTGCAAGATGTAGCCTCCAATGTCTCCAAGACTCTGGTTGGAGTCCAACATAAAGCAAATGTCACTGGTTTTATGTCAGATGTGCAGCATATTCTTCAAAATGACCCTTTAGGTAGACATCAGCCTTATTCTCTTCAAGGAGGGACAGAGTCACCTGAAACAGTGCCGCTAACTGGTTATCAGCAGACGCAATAAGGGAGGAGAAATAATTTTGTTCTCCCACCCTAATCACCATGAGGTAGGCCTTAATAACAGCTCTAGCTTGTTTTGTTCAGTCATCTTCATTCTCTATTTTTCACTAGCAACCCTCTAGGCCAGGGATGGCAAAATCACGGCGTCATGGCATCGTCACATGACATATTGGGAATCCCCCCTTTGCTAAACCAAGCAGGGGCGTGGCTTGCACCTGGCACATCCAGCCCACAGGCTGGGAGTTTGATAGCCCTGCTCTAGGCATCCCTTAGCCTGCTTAAGTTCCCTTAGTTCCATTTTATACCATGTGTAATATTGGGAATGATGGGCATAGCTCAGGCACGATCTGATCTAAAGTTGTTTGCACTTTTATTATTCCATGCAGCCTACAAGGCTTCAATCGGACTAAGTAGCAAGCTTTCTCGAATAACCTCAAGTTTCCTTTGGAACCCAGTCAGGTCCATTAATAGCCTGGGACAAGCCAATCCAATAGGACCAGCTTCCCTGCAGAGGGGGGTTGAATTGCAAGAAATTAAGACTCAGTAGTGTTTTAAAAGTAGGAGTAAATCATCATGTCTTCCTGATTGGCACACAGCTGTCCTAAAGAGTGGGAAAAAGGACAAGTATTTTGAATTAAGAAACAGATACACTTAGGAAATAATTCCCAGCATATCCTTTGAATTCTGTGATACCTACAAAATATGTCTTGTTTGTATGCATATTGAATATGGCATCATTTTTATGCATTCCTTGGATATTTTATATGTTCTTATTGAAGAGAAACAAGACTACTCTGTAGATTGTTGACACAATCCATGCTATAAAATATGTTTGACTCCTATCAATAATGGAAGTAGAGTTTTACCTGCTTTTGTCCCTACAGGTCAAAAAAAATCTTTACATTTAGAAAACTAGCTATAGCTCTCTAGGTTTCATATGTGAGGTGATTTTTAAGCAGAGGAAAAACTTAAATGTTTGGGGAGAGAAATGAACTGAATGAAACCATTAAGCCTTCGCATATGACTATAATTGGGCCATATAATTATATCTCGACATGACCACAGTTGTAACTTTCATTGGGTAGTGATGCAGCGGTTAAATGATTTGTAACTGTTTTTACAACTTTTGCCATGGTCGTTAAACAAATCACACTATCATTAGAGCAAATCTGGTTTCCCCCCCCTGACTTTGCAATCACATGACCTCAGGATGCTGCAACTCTCATAAATTGCATGCTGATTGCTGAGCAACCAAATTTTGATTATAGGACTGAGGCTGTTGCAGCAGTAGTAAATGAGATGTCTGGTCATAAGTGTTTTTTTCCAGCTCAGTTGTAACTTCAAATAGTTGTTAAACAAATGGTCGTAGGTTGAGGACTACTTGTAGTCTCAAATATTATGTACATTATCATGTTCAATCTCAGGATGAACTGTAGATCTCTCTTCAGGCTTGGCAACTGGCTCATATTTATGACAGTTACTGTGTCCCAGAGTCATGTGATCACTTTTTGCGACCTTCTGACCAACAAAGTCAATGGGGAAGCCAGATTCACTTAACAACTGTGTTAGTAACTTAACAACTGCAGTGATTCACTTAACAACTCTGGCATGGAAGGTCATAAAATGGGGCAAAATTTACTTAACAGTCTTGCTTAGCAACAGAAAGGTTGGGGTCTCAACTGTGGTTGCACATTGAGGACTAGCTGCATTAGACGACCTTAAGGGGTGCAGAAAGAAACCCGCCACAAATACCAGAACCAGGACATTAAGGAAAAACCATTAAGAAACATAAATCGGTGAGTTTGAAGAAACCAGCTCAAGAAATACCCCCCCGGGGGGGGATGAAATCCCTCTTCATACATCACTGCTTTCTGTCAAACTCACTCTGGCAACTGTTTCTCAGTCTTGGCTACTTTATTTTGTTAGCTGGGGAATTCTGGGAGTTGAGGTCCAGCCAAGGTTGTGAAACAGCGCAGGACAGGTAGTCCTTGACTTACGACCACCATTCTGGTCACCACTGGGACCAGAATTTCCATTGCTAAGCAAAGTGAGACCTGCCTGATTTTATAACCTTTTTTGCAATGGTTGTTAAGTGAATCACTGGATGAAGTGGATCAGGCGGCCGTTATGCCAACCTGGCTTCCTCCATCGCCTTTGCTGGTCAGAAGGGGGTTGGGAAGATGGCCAATGGGGGAATCACTGACACCGCAAGCATTCACAAATACGCCACCAGTTGCTGAGCACCTGGATTTTGGTCATGGGGGCAGCTATGGTTATAAGTCCAGTGTTTCCAGTGTCGTCGTAACATCGGTCGCTAAACAGCAGGTTGTAAATCAAGGACTGCCTTCAGAGCTTCATTTAACAGTTAAGAGGAAGTAGCTAGAACTGATCATCAAACCAAACAGGATCTTACCTTTCCATTGTTCAACTCATTGAGGGAGACAATTGTACATAAGCTCATCTGGATAGGGTAATAAACGTTCCCGCACTTAAAATGTTCGGATTCTCGGGATCTCCATGGCTGCCGTAGCAGAAAAGTGCTGCCGTTCGCTCTGCTGGGAGAACGTTCTTGATCCAGGACCTGCTGGCTGTGGCACGAGCAGGCTAGCGGTGAGCAGGGATGGCGAACGTCCTCCAAAATACTTCCTAAACTCTGAGTTTCTGCGGAGGAAGCTACTGAAACACCAACATTTGGAAGAGTCCTTGCATGCTGTGGGTCATCTCCCTGCACAATGGCACAATGGTGGTGGTCTTCTCCTACAGCCCTCTTGGACATCTGGCCACCTATTAATCCCTCCTCCAAATCAGGAGTATCTGCTATGCTTGTGAGGGCATTAAAATCCTCAGCAGAAGTACACGCCACTTTGATGTCCATTTCACTATCACACCATTCCTCACAATTCAAAGAGGAATCCTTTTCCAGGCCTGCAACGTCCATCTCGGCCTTCGTCAGATCTTGAGTCTTTAACTCTTCTGTATCCAAGCTCTGGGAATCTGCTGAAACTGCAAGAGAGGACCGGGTATTCTCCGGGTCCCAAGGAGGCAAATTCCAGGGATCTCCTGGAGTAGAACCTGGGTCTTCATCATTTAATGTCTTAGGAAGCACCTTCTGCTTCTGTAGAAGTTCCATGTGTAAACCATGTCCATTGAGAACCAGGCAATCACTTGGACATTCTGAGTGGGGAAAAGGTGGCATACTTTTCCTAAGAGGTGAACAAGGTCTCTCATTGCTGTGGTCCTTCAAGTCTTCATGAGGCAACTCAGTGTTTGTATCTCCTTGGAGTGGAGCTTGACCAGCTGAGGTTTTGGAACTAGGGTGATCCCAGATCTCAGAATCAGGTGACAGTCTAGTTAATGAGAAACTGTTAACATTATCATTCACAATGATCAAAGGCTGCCTCCGATGAGATCGTTCCAGCCTTTGCCGTGGGCAGTTGGAGACTTCTTGTGGTTCATCCTGAAGAAATGTCTTGGAAGATCCCCGCCATTTCCTAGCTGCCCCAGCCACACTGTTAAAAAACCTAAGGACACCACCAAAGTGACTTCCCTTCCCTCCATGGCCAGGCTTTTTGGCCTGGCCACCGTTGTCTCTGCATCCTTCAGCAAAAGCAAGATAAGGAGGACGACTCTCCGTTGCGTTTTTCAAACTCTGAAGACCTGGTTCTGCAGTGGAGTTCTCCAACTTGGAACAGTCCTTGCCTGTCAATGAAACCCCCTTTAGATATCCCCAGACCTCAGAACCTCTTCCTTTCTTATTCTCAGGAGCTACCAGAGCATCTCTTGTCTGAGAATGTTGTTCAGCATCCTGAGACTCTGGAGTTTTTTCAAACTCGGGGGCCACGTTTTTCTGAGCCAACATGTTGTAACAATAATTATCAGCATTGCTGCTACTGACTCCCAGCTCCAGCCCCCTGTGCCACTTGCTTTCGCTGGGTTCGATATCCAACACACAGCTACTTAGCTCAATGTCCTCAAATGAAGAATCCAAGTCCTCAATGAAGCCAGCGTAGGAGTGACGGTATGGCCGCTGGCCCTCACTGAGCTTCCTAAGCCTATGGAGTCCTTTTTGTTCAAGATCTTCTTGGGTTTCCACCGAGATTATGATAGCCTTTCCTTTGGATGCATTTTTGGGTAGACCAGAAGACCGTAGCTTCTTATAGGATCTCACTCTTTCCATAAAAGACATCTTACGGTTCTGCTCCATGATCTCCACATGATCTCCAAGGAATATCATGGATTGGGGCCGTTTGGGATTCATGGAAGATCCTTTCTTGCGGCCAACAAAATTCCAAATCCAACTGCTCCTGGCCTTCTTCTTATTCTTGCCCACATCCTCTTTGCCAGGGTCACCGATGGCACCTGGATTACGATACGTCTGTTCAGTGCATCTTTCCTTTGGGTTGGCCTGAAAATTCTTGGTTCCATATCCATTTGGAACTGGGGTAGAGCAACCATGTTGACAATGGTCAATAAGTTCCATACTTCTAATGGTAACAGCCAGGTCCAGATGTCAGGCCTCCATCATCAGGAAAAGTCTCTCCTTTGCAGAACCTGAGGAGGAAACAGAAAATAATCCAGTTAAGCTTTCTGCCTCGAAGCATAAGATGTACAAAAAATGAAAGCTCCATGTCCAAAAATAGTCTAACAGCTGAATCCTTACTTTATCAATATCAAAGGTTCATTTGGTTCATTAAATCCATGAACCAGAATTCATGAGATCCTGAGCAAACACACAACCATTACTTCCTTCCTGAATTAACATTTCAGAGATACTTGCTTAAGGAATCAGGACATACTTCCATCCACCTAAACAAGCAGAGTTTGATGGAAATAAAAAAAGAACCAGCATTGACCAACATACATCTTCTTTTGGGCAGAAAAAGTCATGACTTTTGCTATCACTACGTTACACTAAAGGGTACACTTCTCTTTAGCAAATAGCAGCTGCTGAGTCTTAAACTCAGAGTTCTCACTTCAAGCACAAATGATAATGTTTGATATATTATATTCTCTGGAAAAGGCTCTAGTGCTAGGAAAGTTGGAATGAAAGAAGGACAACCAACAGCAAGGTGGAAGTATTCATTACAACAGCACTAGAAGCACCCTTGGAACACCTGAAGAACCAGATTACGACAGGTTGCTATGGAGAAAGTCCATCTACATGGTTAATAAGAATTGACACTGATTTGATGGCACCTATAATCAATCAATTTCTTTCAATTCTATCTTCTCTCCACTGCCTTGTTCCTCTAACCTCCAACTTCTCTCAATGTGTTCTAGACTAGCTGGTCTGGTTGGTCTTGGAAGTTTTATTCCCTAATGTGTCAGACATTACTGTCCTCATATCTATTATTTTTAATCATGATATCTACTGGGCAAAAAACTGAAAATAGTGGACTTTTGTCTCAAGGTTAATCATTGATCCAAATCTAAAATTAATAGAATAAAATAGAATAAAGATAAAAACGGCATAGATATGCATAATAAATTTTAAAAATCATAATAAGGAATGCAATATTTGTTTTCACATAGCAACACAGGATTTAGACACAGTTCTAATAATAATAGAGTTCAAATTTCTGGAATGTACAGTAAGCCCCCAGAGTCATTGATTGAGATGGGCATCTATATAAATTGGATGGATGGATGGATGGATGGATGGATGGATGGATGGATGGAGCACATCTGTACAGATTTTGCAATAGATCAGTTAGGTAATGGTTTATGGTTAATGGTACTTTTCCTTTTAAAAAATGCTGAGACTCTTTCTAAAGAGTGCAGAGAAGAGCAATGGAGATGATAAAGGGACTGGAGGTCAAAACATATGATGGACAATTAAGGGAACAAGATATGCCTACACTAATGAAGAAAAGGACTACGGTTGATATGACAGCAGTCTTCAGTGCCTGAGGGGTGATCAAACAGAAGAGGGGATCAGTTTATTCTCCAAAGCTGCTGAGTGGAAGTCAAAAAGTAATGGGTAAAAGCTTGTTAAAGAGAAATCCAACCTTGCCTAAGGTACGACTAGAACTCACCATCTCCCGGTGATTGCCCCAAAGTCACCCAGCCAACTTTCATGCCTAAAATGGGACTAAACTCACAGTTTGCTGGGTTTTAGGCCTTAATGAGTGAACTGGCTCAAACTGGAGAGGGTGATCCCAGGAAATATGTGCCGTCAGCCACTGCAGAGATCCCTGAAGCATCAACCCATAGGAAGCCTTGAGAGGCCCACCCTTCTCGGCTGCAGATTCCCATATCATCTGCCATAGCACTGAGGATCTTGCCCAGAATTAGCTGACCGCTCTGCATGAGACACACATTGCCTTAAAAAGACTCAAAGGACATTAAATGGGACTGTGATTCCTGAAGCAACTGCTCCCATCTGTCCCGTCTGTTGTGGAGCAGGAAAAGGACAGGCCGGCCATCTGGACCATTGTTTGGCCGAGGGAGTAAAAGCTCAGGACCGAAGCAGGGAGAAGCGTGTTTTCCCAAAGGCCTCCAAGCAAGTCAAGGAAATTCTGCCCAAGTTCCAATGCCTTCATATCCGTTCCCCCTTCAGGAAGGCGAGAGGGAGGGGAGGAAGGAGGAACAAACAACTGGCAGCCTTTGAGAGAAGCCCAGACATTCTTTCAATGGAGAGCCTCAAACTTCCCCTTGAGAGAAAAGAAAAGAAAGCATCCCCCCCTCCCCAAGACAAATTTCCACTGCTCTACATTGTCACCAAAAAGTAGAAAAATAAAAAAGGAGGAAGCAGATGTTTGGGCCACACGGCTTCAGGAAGATCCTTTTCACAGTATTTACTTTTTCACTATATCAGCTGAAGGGGGGCAGATGAATAATGAAGCTTCACTAGCTGCGACTCCAAAGATAAGAGTGGTCCAGTGTGGTTTGTAGTTCAGCTGCTGATTAACAGCGGGGAGGCCCAAATTCTAGTCCTTCTTCAACTACAGAAGTTCTTCTGAAAACCACTTTCTTTCCTAACAAAGAACCAGTGTGACGTAATGGAGATGGTGGTTAAAGTACCAGGCTAGAAAACAAGAGATGGTGAATTCTAGGCATGAAAGCCAGCCGGGTGACTGTGGGCCAATCTCCAGGAGACAGTGAGATCGAGTCCCACCTTACGAAAGCCAGCTGGGTGACTTTGGGTGAATGTCCAGATGACATCCAGAGCCTTTTAGGACTCTCCAAAATTAGTGCCAGAATCACCTAAAACTCGTGATTTACACAATCTCATGACAGACAAAATCAACTACCACCAGGCATCTCAGCCACTGAGGTGGCTTGAAATAATCACTGCAGGCAACAGCATTGGCTGGGATGTGGCCATTCTGCGCAATGCATCCAAGCTCTCCACAAGCCCACCAGACGGAAGGATGACAGCCAGACCTCTCACCTGAAGAAGGGGAGGCAACTCCACTCAACTAGTAACGACTCTAATGCAACCTTCTTCAAACTCCCAGATTTCTCCCATCAGCGGAGCCAACACTGATAATTCTGGGAGCTCTGAGACCATCACTTCTCCAAACCCCTAAAGGTGGGAGAAACACCCAAAAGCTGGAGGTTGTTCAGGACAGGCTAGCAGGATGAAGAAAAAGTTAGCAAGTTACTATCCACTTCACTACATAATGGTGCAAGAGAAAGAACTGGAAACTCCTGACTTGGATGGGAGTTATTTACATTCTTTATTCGACACGGCAACCTGCAGGTATAAGCAAAATAAATATAATCATTAGCTCAGAACAAAAGAGCTCTGAAAACGACCCCATCAGGCTGACTGGAATTTGGGGACAGGTTAAGTATACAGCAGGCTTAGCATCTGCTAAAGAGATTCTGTAGGATCTCAGCAGGCTCAATTAGATGTTCCAACACCAAATCCGGGAAGGAAGCAAACCGCTGCATTAGGAAAAGGCTCATGAACCGATGCCAAATGTTTTACACCGTGGTTGAAAAAAAAATATTCAGGAGGGCGCGTTACCTCATCAGCAAGTTAAGAGGAGGTGGGCGAGGAGATCAAACAGCTGGATACAAGCACCGCTTAGCTCAAAGGTGGCCAGACATTGAAATCCTAATAATATCTTGGTGGGATGCACCAGGCAGTGATTTTGAGGACGAGAAGTTCTCACAAAGCAGGAGGTTGGGCTTAGTGGCCCTTGTCTTGCAGAAGAGCAGATTAATAACACCCGTCTTTGAAGTTAAGAGACGCCAATATTGCAGCAGTGTCATTGAACACTGAATAGCTGTGGCAGCTCAGTGGTCAGAATGCAGTATTTCAGGCTAATTCAGCTCCCTGCCAGGATTTTGATCCTGAACGGCTGATGGTTGACCCAGCCTTCCATTCCTTCTGAAGTTGATAAAACGAGGACAATTGGGGCAATAATATGCTGACTCTGTACACCATTTAGAAAGGGCTATAAAGCACAGTGAAGCAATATATACGTTCTAAGTGCTATTGTAAGACAAAATCTACGATTTACATACTGCACTTGCTGGATTAAAGCAATGTATTGGGGTTTTAGTTGATATTTTAAATTGGGGTTTTTATAAATTTAACTTTGGATATATTTTAAATTCGATCAGCCTTCAAATATTTGGTTTTAAATTTTAATAGCATATGTGGTATTGTTTTGTTTTAAATATGGCTTTAAACCGCCCCGAGTCCACGGAGAGGGGCGGTATATAAATATAAATATAAAAAAATATAAAAAAATGTACAAAGATGCGACTTTAGGCAACCTCATCTCAATTTGGGAAAGCTGCTGGTGGCACAGTGGGTCAGAATGCAGTATTGCAAACTTCCATTTCCCCACAGCCAGAACTTTGATCCTGACTGGCTCAAGGCTGACTCAGCCTTCCATCCTTGGAAGGTCAGCAAAATAAGGACCCAGCTTGTTGGGGGCAAGAGGCTGACTCTGTAAACTGCTTAGACAGGGCTGTAAAGCAGTGTGAGGAGGTATATAAGGCTAAGTGATATTGCTATTCACACTTTCCAAAGCTCTGGAAGGTGTCTTCTCTTTTTAAAGCAAGGGTGGTTCTTGAACAACCTGATCCAAGACAAAAAGGTGAATGACTAATGAATTGCTTCATATGTAAGCTTTGATATGATTCATGCCTGATTTTTCTTTCCTGCATTTACACCCTGCCCTTTTTTTTTCTTTTTTTTTTTTGAGAAATCAAAGGGAGGACTTTCTTTAATTTTTCCCCAATAATCATCTCGTGACTTAGGTTAAGCAAAGGATGGGCTGGTGCAACATCACTCCATGAGTCCCACAAATCTGAAAAAAAGTCCAGCACAATTCCAAAGTTTTATTTTTCCATACACTATCCAAACTGGAAGAAATGTTCAGAAGTAAATGTTGGTGTTGTTTGGGGTTTAAACATTAAATGTCTGAGAAATTTACAAGATTTTCCTTGACATCAATTTCCGTAGCAGGTTTGGAATTCCTTGCTGGCATGAAGGAATTTAAGAAAGTAATTTCCAGTGGGAAAATTTAATTTAAACGAGGAAAAGATAGGGGTGCATTTTGATGTTGGAAGCTGAGCTCAAAATCAACTCAATTTTAAACTAATTAACTTTCTTCAGTCTTTTGATGAGTTCTGATGTTTGGCTTGTTTGACAAAAACCTCAAACCCGTTTTTGCTTTGATTGCACAGTGATGTAACTTTGTTATTTCACCTAGAAGAGTCTGCACAATCTTAATAAATATATTAGTGAAAATCAGATATCTACACCACTATACAAGCCAAAAATGTCACAAATTCTTTTAAGACTATTCTGTTACTGGCCCCAAATGCGTCCAGGGTCAGAACTGGTCTTGAGGATGCTGACAATAAGAAAAAGGCATTTTCACTCAATTCTTCCACCTTCCCCACCGCACCCCAAACCTCAAGGGCTCCCAGACAGGATTACCAGCTCTAAGATTAACCCAGTTTCTGTCTCCAGGCTTAGAAAAAGAAAAATGATTGGGATGGAGAAAAAAAGAAAGCAACGTGAAAGCAGCAGTACAAGATACGGATATATTTTTATACTTCAGAGGGAGCAGATCACTTTTTGAAGCCACCATATAGACACTTAACATGCGTAAAGGAGAAACAGGAAAGTTATCTATGGAAGAACCTCTGCCTTTCTCATTCACCCGGTTTAATTACATCCACAGCCAGTCAGTGCAAATCAATAGGCTGCTGGAACTCATTAGACCTAATGCATCTCCTAGTTAATTTCACTCCAGGTATTTCAATAAGCCCAACAGCGCAGCAAGGAAAGCGCATGGATCCACAGCCTTAGCAGAAACAGAAGACTTTGCAGGTCCTCTAGTCCAACCGCCTGATCAAGCAGGAGACCCTGCACCCAGGATGGAGAACCTGTGGCACGGGTGGCACACGGAGCCATATCGGTGGGCACACAAGCGTTGCCCTAGCTAAGCTCCGCCAGCTGATTTTCAGGCCGTCCAGGCCCAACGGACGTCAGGAAACAGGCTGTTCCCAGCCTCTGGAGGGACTCGGGGTGGGGAGGGGAAGGCCCGTTTTTCGCCCTCCCCAGGCTCTAGAGCCCTGATGGCGAACCTATGGTACACGTGCCACAGGTGGCACACGGAGCCATATTGGTGGGCGCAGGGATAAAGTAATTGGTGGAGTGCATAGAATTATGGGTGTGGGCATGCAGGCGACACCCCCCTATCGCGTTCCCCCCGCTTTTGGCACTTGTGATGGTTATCCATCACTGCTCTAGAGCCTTTCTAAGAGGCTGGGGAGGGTGAAAACGGCCTTCCCCACCCACCTGGAGGCCCTCTGAAGGCTGGAAATGTGCCGTTTTCATCCTCCCCAGGCTCCTAGAAAGGCTCTGGAGCCTGGGGAGGGCGAATAATGGCCATACCAGGACCACCACGAACACGGCTATCACCCCGGTCCTTCTCTTCACTAGACTAGCGATGCCCAGTTCTTGCCCCAGAGGAAAGGCTGGGGAACCCGAGAGTCCTTGAGGGCAGTGACTGGGGAAAGTCCAGAGAAACCATGAAAGATTGAGGGAGTCTTTCCTGGTTTCTCCTCTGCCTCTCAGGCAGTGGTAGGTTTCAAAAAAAATTACTGTTCTATGGTTGTGGCTTGGTGGGTGTGGCTTGGTGGGTGTGGCTTGGTGGGCCATGGGAGGGGAGGGATACTATAAAATCTCCATTCCCACCCCACTCCAGGGGAAGAATATTGCAAAATCCCTATTTCCTCCCAATCAGCAGGGAAGCAGAGAAGAGATGGGGGTGGGGCCAGTCAGATCTTTTACTTCCGGTTCTCTGAACTACTCCAAATCTCTTCTAACTTCTCCAGAACTGGTCAGAACCTGGTCTCGGGGCTCTCCACCCAAGAAGGCAGCCAATGGGTCCCAGTGGACACAACAGCAACAGGACGTCCCAACCTGATCTCACATCTTTAAGGGGTGCCTATGTGGTGCTTAAGTTCCACGTTGCTTAAACAGGGAAGAAGCAAATACTGAAATAGAGGTTGTTGACCTCTATGGTCCAAAAAGTTGACATGGTGGCTGAGAATCTGAGATCAAAGCCTCATCTGGTTTTTTTACCTGTGATTCTTCTATCACATCATCATAGATACCATGTTGATGTGGACCATACCATCAAACCTCAGTGTAAGAGTTTGGATCCTAATAACAAGCTGTGTTCTGACATAGCAGAAATATAATTGTTCAGGCTTGTTAAAGAGAGATCCAACCTAGAAGTAAGAGGAAATTTCCTGTGAGGGCAATTAACCAATGGAGCAGCTTGCTCCTCAGAGTTGGGGGAGCTCCGTCACTGCAGGTTTTCAAGAGGAGACTGCACAGGCATCTGACAGGAATGGTACAAGATTTCCTGCCTTGAGCAGGGGGTTGGACTAAAAGACTAAAATGTTGAATCATAAGGTTGGGAGGGATTCAATGTTTTAATTGGGACCAGGAATTCCACTGCTAAACAAAGTGGTTGTAAATCAATTAATTTAATTAATGTTGTAAACAATTAATCAGTGGAACAACTTGCCTCCAGAGGTTGTGAATGCTCCAAAACTGGAAGTTTTTAAGAAGATGTTGG
>JANHFP010002503.1:79528-91309 GCA_032468135.1 Calamaria suluensis | reverse complement strand
AAGTCAAGGACTACCTGTAATAGAAATGGAGATTAAATTTAATGGAGTTTAAATGGCTGTTCACCGCCCCGAGTCCGCAAGGAGAGGGGCGGTATATAAATCACAACAAACAAATAAATAAATAAATAGAAATGCAGGGATATACAAATAGTACTTGACTTACAACAATTCATTTAGTGACTATTCAAAGTTACACAGCACCGAAAAATGTGCCTTGTGAGCATTTTTGACAGTTAACTACCTTTGCTGCATCCCCATCATCATGTGATCAAAATTCAGGTACTTTGCAACTGATTCATATTTCTAACTGTTGCTGTGTCCCAAGGTCTTGTGATCACCTTTTGTGACGACCTCCACAAGCAAAGTCAATGGGGAAGCCAGATTCACTTTAACAGCTTGGTTACTAATTTATCAACTGCAGTGATTTACTTGACTTTGGCTGGAAAGGTTGTAAAATGGGAGAAAACTCACTTAATAAATTTCTTATTTAAGAACATAAATTTTGGAGTCAACTGTAGTTATAAGTTGAGGAATGACACTGCCCTTTTTCTTCATTCTTCGTCTTGTGCAAAGCTCTGAATGAAAGATAGAAATCTTTCCCTTCAAAGAAACATTATCAGGATGAAGAATACACATTTCTTTCCTATTCCAATTTAAAAAAAATCAAAAGATTTTAATAGATTTTGGAGAAAAGAATATTGGTGAGATGACCAGAGTTGTGTTGACTATGAGATGGACAGCATGTAAAATAAATATATAAATGAAATATTTACTACCGGAATCAGTGGCCTGAAGCTACAGAGCTTTTATAGAAACTCCTATAATTAAAGTAACTAACAAACTGCAGTAAATTCTAAAACGCCTTACAGGGCAAGTTGCAGCTAAGAAATCCTGGAACATTCTTTCCCCAGCTAATGAAAATACAAAACATTCCTGGCCCTATCCATGTGTATACTTACTTCGGATCATCATGTTTTCTTAAAAATAATACATGCACCCCGATTACTAAAAGATTGGCAGCTCTGACTCAACAATCAAGAATGTTAAAAGCAATTTATATCAAAGGAATGGGTTTCTGATTTTAACCTTTATTACTATATGAACTATTTTGCAACATAGTATAGTTTGGGGGGGGGCTTCTTTGCCTGTGGTGCTTATATAAAATTATAAGTAAAAAAACAGCCTGGAGTTGTAAAATATCTGAAATATTTCTGGTGTTGCAAATGGAATTGTAAACTCAAAATGCAACTGAAAACAGTTGAAAATGTTTCTGTGTCTTCTATGCTATAGGTATAAATACACTGTATGTAGGTATAAATATACAGTAATTTAACTGCAGCCATAAATGCTTTTGAACCAGTTTTAGCCTCATTAGCTCAGTTCTAGTTTATTTTCATTGATTTGAGTAATTATTTAGAAAAGTTGTGGTGACTTCTGGAATAGAATATGTTTCTCATAAAAAACATTGACATCAGATTGTCAGTTTCGAAATAAGCTAAGGTCAGTTGGATTGCACAAGCTAGTGTAATTGACCATCCAAAATATTTTTCCAAACTCTACTATATTTGTGTGGTTTTTTTTCTTTAAAAAATACTAAATTGCAATAGTATGAGTGAAAATAAAATAAATGAATGCAGAAATACTCTGATCAAGACAAGTGGGAGTTTTCATGAATATCACCTGTTAGACTAAAAAAAGCAAATGATACAATTTAGCACACATAGGAAATTGGTAAACTGTATCTCTATTTGTGATGCAGTAACTGTGCATTAAGAAGAAATTCATTTGTTGTAGGTATTTTCTTAACTAGGCAGGAACTTAAACATTAATTGAGATAATTGGTACAAGAAAAATAAGTATGTCAGATTTTTATACCCATTATTTGTGACAGACCTGCTTATAACATATTCTCTATTTCCATGATGGTGAACCTATGACACGGGTGCCACAGGTGGCACACAGAGTCATATCAGTGGGGATGTGAGCTGAGTTCTGGTGCACATGCACTTGCTGGCCAGCTGATTTTCAGGCCTTCTGGGCCCACTGCAAGTCAGGAAATGGGCCATTTCTAGCCTTTGTAGGACCTCCAGGGGAGTGGGGAAGGCCATTTTCACCCTCCGCAGACTCGTAGAAAGGATCTGGAGCCTGGGGAGAGCAAAAAATGGGTGTATCGGGTCCACCATGCCATCACATGCCAAAAGTGGGGGTCGCACATGCATGTACAAATAGAACTTTGGGTGTTGGCACACAGGTGCGAACCTCCTGTGCTCCCCACACTTTTGGCACGCGATGGCAAAAAGGTTACCCATCACTGCTCTATTTCAATGGGATTAGAAGTACCATTTCCCTGAAAATAAGACCTATCCCCAAAATAAACCCCAGCATGTTTTTTATGTGTGCACCTAATATAAGCCATACTTAACAGCCTGTGCAGCCAGCCAGCCACTCACTGGGACACGGCACAGAGATAACACAGGCAGCTGGTAGTTCAAACCATCCCTTTATTGCTCCCAATTTTCCCAAACACTCCCCTGTTTCTGTCTAATCCTAGAGCAAAATGATGGCAAATCCCCATATACACAGGGTGGTCCTTACTCCTTGCCTGAGCTCTGTCTCTTATGTTCATCCTGGCCCTGTTCCTCCCTGTATACAAGCTGTTCTAATCCTGAAAGGCCCAGGCCTGACTGACTTGCCCTTCCCCATTTTCCTCCAAAGCCAATGAAGCCACCCCTTCAATCTGTCATCTGAGGTTCCAGCTCGTCCCCCCCCTGCAGCTTCAGGTTCTGACAGGGACATGACAGCCAGTGAGGGGTGTGTGAGGCAGCTCCACCCCCCTTACCTCATGGCCATGGGACCAGTGCATCACTTGGCTTCTTGCTCCGTTGTGGCCACAAGCAGAAGTAGGTTGGCAGCAATGTGGGGTCCTTCTGGATGGGGTTGGTGGAGCTGCAGCTGCAAGGTGAGGCAGGTGGTTGGGGTATGGGTGGCCTGGCTATGAGGGCCATGAGGTATGCCTGCCTTGCAGCGACAGCAATACTAGTATACCACATGGCCTCTTGCCCTGCCACAAGCAAGCAGAAGAAATGGGCCTCCTCTACATGGAAAAAAGATAACACCCCCCCAAAAATAAACCAGAGTGCTTATTTTGGTACCCAAAAGAAAATAAGACCCAGTCTTATTTTCGGGGAAACATGATCACATGAACCTACATTCAGATAACATATTAAATCTTGAACTAACGAAGTACTGCTATTTGCATATGCTATATGATATTGAATGGTGGGAGGACTGAAAAAGGTCTGAAAAAGGCAGGAGGTACAGGAGATACACTATGGTAACTAGGCTTAGGAAGATATAATGTGCAGACAGGTGTACTGATAAGAAATGTGAAGGACTTCATCCCTTTTGTCTCATTAAACATTTTCATGCTGAAACTACCCTAATTATAGTTTTGCTGGCCACCAACGCAGTAACTTTACCAAATTCTGCAGTATGAGTATCTAAAATATATCCATAGTTATCAAACCACAATAAAAACTCATTGAGTTCCAGAGTTACTACAGATATAACAACTCAGTTAATGAATGATGATTAATTGCAGCTGAAACTGTTGGTTTTGTTTTTGGCAGTTTTTTAAATAATAACACTTTACAGATATTTTCTTAACCTGTATATTCTTTTTAGAGACACCCTCAGCTATTTAATTTATAAGAAGTAGTTAACTAAATTAGTGAACAGCTTAGTTTACAAGTTTAAAATAATGATTTCATAAATTCATTGTGCTATGTAATATAGATATTTTAAAATTGCTTCACTTCCCAATCTATGTAACTTACACAGTGACTTATATGACTTTGAACCCTTAAATTCAAGCATGTTCTCCTTTCTTTCTACAGTAACTGGGGGTATTACAGAAGAACAGTTTCAGACACATCAACAGCAGCTAGTTCAAATGCAAAGGCAGCAACTTGCTCAGCTCCAGCAGAAACAGCAGTCTCAGCATCAATCCCAACAGACATATACAAAAGCACAGGTAACAAACACCTTTCTTGAAAACTGTTTCTCTTATAGTCTAGAAACCAATGTAGAACTAGTTCTGCTTACAAAACAAATTCTCTCCCAATTTTTGTCTTCATATCTACTTCAAATAGTCTCTAATAATACTTAACATGCAACCAAAATAGAGTAGACAAATGCCATGTTGTGATTGTGACAAAACATTATGACATTATTAATATATGAACACAATGGACTTTATTTTGAATGTTTTGATATTTTTGCATTTATGTTAGTGGTTGCAATATAACATGTTGTTCAAATCTCATACTTATCTGGGTTTCTTACCCCCATGTACACAAATGAAAGTTAATCCTCTTTGGAAGGGATATGGAGAAGTTTCCATTTAAAGAAAGTTGCTTTTAACATTTCTGCACTGGACCACAACTTTTAAAATGGTAAAGGTAAAGGATAGAAAGCAAAAATGTTTAACTTATTTAGTAGACAGAACCTAATCTGAAGCTAGTGAAGGTCTATGTGTTCACTCAAAGCAGCCCCTTCCTCTTCTGCAGCCACACAGGTACTTGAAGTCTAAGAGTTAGAAGCAGTTCTGTCATTAGGAGAACATCTCTTGGTTCTGGATATCTTTTTTAATTTTTACCAAGAGTTAATTTGATGGCATCTTGCAAATAGTTCATAATTATGAAAACTGTTGTGTAAATTTCCCAGGGCTCAAGCACTTCTGATTGCATGTCAAAAACTCTTGACTCGGCCAGTGCCCATTTTGCTGCATCTGCAGTGGTGAGTGCACCTGCTCCCAATCGGGGTGAGGTGACAAAAGAACAGAGTGCCAGCCACAATATCAATGGTGTTGTTCAGCCAACAGGTACGTTTTTCTTCATTGCATTATTTTCATGTTAATTTGTAGCAAGATGTTCCTAACGCTTAACTTTCTATGCAAGATCCATCTGAGAAAATGCTTGATAGGGTAATAATGGTGTTTTTTAAATTAAGTCATATTATGGAATATTTTGATGTTTTTATTATTTAATAAAAAACAGTAAAATTCTTGTTGGACATCTTGCATACTTGCAGTATTAGTGTGCCTTTGAATTTAAGAGATCAGTCCTAATGTTTGGACATAGATCTCTTTTATTATTGCTTCATAGCAATAGCACTTGGACTTACATACCGCTTCACAGTGTTTTATAGCCCTCTCTAAGTGGTTTACAGAGTCAGCATATTGCCCCCAACAATCTGGGCCCTCATTTTACCTACCTCGAAAACATGGAAGGCTGAGTCAACCTTGAGCTAATCAGGATTGAATTCCTGGAGTGAGCAGTGACTTAGCCTGCAGTACTGAATTTTAACCACTGCACCACCATGGCTCATAGCTTGCTCCATCCTGGTCCCCTCCCCATATGTGTTGCCTTATAATTTACATCACTCTTAACCCAATTTATGTAATATGCCATAGCCAGAATACATTAAGATGGGATGGTAGTCTTGGTTTTATTTCATGTATTTTATTTTACTTGAAACCTATTGAGTACATCTGTTTTGTTTTGAACAGCAACATCAAAAACTCTGTATTCCACCAATATGGCTCTGTCATCTAGCCCAGGGATCTCAGCTGTACAACTTGTAAGGACAGTCGGTCACACCACCACAAACCATTTAATCCCAGCATTGTGCACAAGCAGCTCTCAAACACTTCCTATGAACAATTCTTGTCTCACCAATGCAGTGCACCTCAACAATGTCAGTGTTGTTTCTCCAGTCAATGTACATATCAATGCAAGGACTTCAGCACCATCGCCAACAGCCTTAAAACTTGCCACAGTTGCTGCCAGTATGGATAGAGTGCCAAAGGTGACTCCAAGCAGTGCCATCAGCAGCATAGCAAGGTGTGTGTGTGTGTGTGTGTGTCTTGGATATGAATGAAACAAGCTTTCCTGATATCCATGTCTCCTTTAAAAAAAAAAGAAAAGTACATTCACTAGCAAATCCTAATCCAAGACAGGCTGAACTAAGTAGTGATATTTGATTTGTGTATCTTGTTGGGAAAAATGTGTTTATGATCTACCCTCATAAGTGGACAGATAATTCAGCCAATTATTTTATATTACAAATTGCAGGAAAAATCTGAAATCCTATAGATTATGCCTAAACCATGTATAAATCCTTCTACATTTCTATATTCATACATTGCTTTATACTTTTAATGCAAATTAAGATTCTCTGATTTTTTAAAAATTCCCATTCTACATGCTATGAGAGAAACCATTTGTCATTTGGGAAATGCTGCGTAAATTGTCATTTTCTTCCTAGTAAGTTTTAGTTTTATTGTGTTTTTAACATTTCTCACTTGTTAAATATGAGATGCCAAGTTAACAAAATGTCAAATATTAAGAAATGACATCATATAGCTTATTACTATAACTATGAGTATTTATTTGCCCTTCTCTTTTCATTTTCAGAGAGAACCACGAACCTGAAAGATTGGGTTTGAATGGAATAGCAGAGACTACAGTAGCAATGGAGGTGACATAACCTAACACAGTAGCTCAATGTGTGCTGATGGTGTCATTTATATTCCAGCTGAATGCAAAACAAAACTCTGTGGATCACAGGGGATTAAAATGGACCTAAACGGACTATCATATCGTATATTAAGTCGATATATAATGTACATTTTGTAAAATTGGGAAAATCACTACCTTGTAAAATAGTTTATTTGTATCATCAATATTATTTCTGTTACTTGAATAGTAGATATTCATCATCATGCTTTTGCACTTGAATTTGCAACTGAATGGATTTAAAAATAATTCTTTAAATGGGATCATGAGCATGAAATGGGATCCTGCATCACTTGTTTTAACTATTTATTTTGCCATGTTTACATTTTGTATCTTGTAAAAAATAAATCCAACTTTGTGTCTAAAAAAAGTTAAAGATTCATAGCTAGGAAAAATTCTTGTAATTTTTTTCTAAAGGAAATGTAAAGTTTTCACTTGGTTCATTTTGTTTCACAATTTTAGATGGACTTTTTGGTAAATACTTTAGTGGCATTTCACTGTCAAATATGAAGTTCAAGGCAAAATAGTATTTTCTATTACTGTGCAGGGGAAAGGGATGGATCGATACATGCAAATTTAATGTAGTAACCCACTTTTCCATATATTTTGAATGTATATTTCTATTTATAATACCAATTTATAAAAAATAATTACACAGAAAACCTGACTAGTACAAATTATGCATCTAGCACATATTAAACTGTGCAGATATGAAGAAAATTTTCAACTGATTATATTTTATCTGAAGTCTGCATAATTTAACCGGCTTTTAACTGTAACACACCACATAAATGATATTTTACCAGGTATGTATTGCATTATATATCATTGCAATAATTATTGGATGTCTAGATATCGAGCCATCCCAGGTAATGGGGGAGGGGGGAGGGTCATGGCAGATTGTCTTTCAATTTTGGAAAGTTTTCCTGTGGCTACAAGGCAAGTAACGGGTTGGAAAAAGTCTGACTGTAAGCGTTGGACACCTTCGTAGTGTAGTGTTTTAGTGACTTTTTTTATACGGTTCTTGTAAATTAGATACGTGTAGTGGTGTTTCAGAATGTTTGTTTATGCACTAGTTCAGACAACTTTCCCTGTTACTTGTTCTTGATAAGTGAAAACTGCAGGGAAATAAAAATACATATCAAAACATGGGCATCTTGCATACGTATTTATTTCACAACATGGAGAACAGTTTGCAATTTTTGGAAGCCAGTACTTATCAAACTGAGACACCAGCAATTTGGCATGTATATAGGTTCAGCACCACCTCAATAGAACAATGACTCTAGAAGCTTCTGCAGGCATCTAACCTGGACCGGGGTGTGTGTGTGCAAAAACTTGATGGATGGAATTGAATGTTTATATCCAGCACTTGGGCTGTGTGCGTGATTACCAGCATTGAGGCCGGTACTTGTAAACATGGTACAAAGTGACACTGCTTTCTATGTGGTGAGTGCTAGGCATGTACAGAACTCTATGGGCAGCTGAACTGGGACTTGAAACTGTTTAAAAAGTTTGAGTTTTCCTTCATTTGTACTTGATGTACATTAGTGCATATTGCACATATAATCGCTACCTCATAGCTGTAATTGATGCTGTACACGCTTTTGCATAATTATCTGAATGGAAATTTACTATTTGATTATGTAAAGTGGCAAAGGAATCATAACAATGATATTTTACTAATTTTAATCTTCCTCCAGTTATATTTTTGAAGTGAGTCTGAACATATTTAAAGTAAAGAGAAAAATGAATTTGGCTTCTTTAGGTTCAGTTTAATTTTATTACTGATTTTTATGTTGTGCCTCTTTTAAAAGGATAAATCGTGTGTATACCATGTTATTAATACTTCCATTGGTCATTATTATATAAAAATCTCTGCCTCTTTTAAAGTACAATGGATTGAGCCTTTTTGCTTCTGGGCTATCAGGGTTTTCCAAAGATTAAAAAAGTAGTCAGAGAATTATTAGCTAGTGAATTTTTTTGCTCCATAAAGTTAAAGAGTTAATGATTGCATTGCATACCAGTCTACTATGCTTTAACACTACACATTTGCTCACATTTGTTTACACATGCTAGGTAACTATGGCTGATCTTTATTTCTCAGTCACCTTCCTAAAAATTAACCTTTAAAAATGCTGAAAACAGTGTATGTGAAATAAAGCAAAACTACACAGCATGCATTGGGTGGAAAAAAAGACACTTGGATATTCTTTAGCTACCGGTTTACCCATGATCTAATTTGAATTAATAAAAAATAATTTACTAATAGCAAATGCTGCAAATCTGCTGACACATAGTATCTTTGGCCCTTGGTAAATTTACATAAGACAAATTTTGTTATAAAATATGTGGACACTTGAAAAACCAAGGAGTCTGCAGAAGTGACTTTGTACTGTTTAAGTTGTATAGAAAAGTAACAATGCAACATAACAGTTGTAAATTAATACTACAGAAGATTAACTTGAGATAAGCTGTTTATTTGTTTTACCTTTTTCTTTCCTGCTCCAATCTAGACTCTGAACAGCACACAACAGAGACTAAACAAAAAAATCTCCTAGATCAGCGGTCTCCAACCTTAGCAACTTTAAGACATGTGGACTTCAACTCTCAGAGTTCCTCAGCCAGCTCTGGGAGTTGAAGTCCACAAGTCTTAAAGTTACCAAGGGTGGGGACTCCTGCCCTAGATGGTCATCAGAAAATTTAAAACTTGTTAAAAGTACAGTGGAATAGTATTGCTTTAATAACTGTGTGAAATACCACAAAGGAAGAGGCTGCTAAAAGTCACAGAGACAATGAGTTCCAAAGTACAGGGCCAGAACAGAAAACGCCGATTGCCTGGTTCAGGTCCATCTCACCTTATCTAATTGGGAGAATATTAGGTAATCTCTGAAGGCTGACCCACATAAAGTATTTACTGTGTTCCAAGTCAGTGTTGATCGAAATATTGGTTACATGGCCAGGTAGGATTATAATTGGCAAACCAGGCAAAGCTTGGCAAAAGCCCCATAGTCTCCACCTGTTGCTGAAGCAATACCTACAAGACAAGATCATGAACCAATTCCTTTAGATACAGTGCCATTCTACCCTATCCAGCAATGTTCCTGGATGTTTATTGCTGAAAAATAATGGTTTTGGATTCAGTCTAGCATTATTTTGCTCCATTCAAGCCAAGCTTTCTAGGGTATCCTTGCTCTGGCCTGATCTCCCGGGGTCTTGGATGCTACATAGATTGGGGAAGAGCACTGAACTTCCCGGGTACATGAATTGAAACAACTGCTGGATCAAGTGTTGCCATAGTTACTGACAGGAATGATCTCAGGAGCTGAAATTTGAAGCAGTGTTTCTGACTCCCCAGTCTTGTATGCAAGATATCACAAGCCAATAATATCACTTGCCACAGAGAGAGATTGCAGGAGTAATGAGGTGCACTTTCCATCAGAGCAATCAATGCTTTTTTTGTCCCAAGATAGCTAGCCCATTTCTTCTAGGATTATCTGTAGGTAAGCCACCAGGAAAAGGTGAACACCCACAGAAATGGTTAATACATATGGCTTTTTCCAGAGAAGATATATTTGAAATTTTCCTAATCCAATCACTTGAACTGTGCCTGGCTGTCTAAGGAAGGCACTGAGGACATGGTTTAAGGCAGGGATGGGTTCCAACCGTTGTTAGTACCGGTTCTCTATGTTTGCACACATGTGCTTGCTTCACTTGCATGCACACCAAATGTGTGCTCTGCGCATGCACATTATAGCACCTAGTTTGCAGGCCTGCCAAATGTGTGTGCACATGCACATTTCATTTTAAAGCAGCTGAGGTGCGGCAATCCAGCATTGGGGCAGGCCAGCAGGCCCTGCTTGCGGGCGTAGATGGCGCAATACCATCATCGCTACTGGATCACGTGAACTGGACCGAACAGGGAGCAACCCACTACTGGTTTAAGGTACACAGGTGGCAGAGTTTGCACCACAGAGGACCCGAGCCTATTCTGAAGCTCAAACAAATTCCAGCTAACAGAAGATCTTGCTTTGTTCACCACAGTGGATTCTGCCCACTAGCTCAGAGTGGGTATCAGCTACATTATTCATCAAAACACTTTTAAAATAATTTGGCACACCAGCAACAGTGCCTTATCTCACTGTTGCTAAATGGGTCCAGGTCATTCTGAACAAACATTCTGTTTGGATTTCGTGGATGTAATAAGTGCAGGAAAAGAATGCTTCCCTATTCTTTTCATCACTTTGTAGGTGATGTCTAGAAAACCTCTGTCATGTTGTGACTGCCAAATTCAAGTCTGACTTTATACCAAGAGTAGAAAAAAGCAAAATATAATTTAGTCTCTATAATCGATAAACTGGAGATTAGTATCTTGTCAGCTAGTGAAACTATTTGTGCAACCATACCTACTGAGTTCCAGAAAAGAATATGTAATATCCCCTGATCTTCTGAATAAAAATCTTATTTCTGAACAGCTATAATCGGTATTTTCCAGGTCAACCAATATATGATAGTCACATTGATTATGAGGGCACTCTAAAAATTCACAGGCAATCTTTTCATCAGGGCAGCCAAGTTTTAAAACTAGTTTCAAGCTTCTGAATTTACTATTAATACCCTGTTTTCCCCAAAATAAGACATCCCCTGATAATAAGCCCAATCAGGATTTTGAGCACATGGCAATAAGGCCAAGCACTTATTTCAGTGTTCAAAAAATATAAGATGGTCTTATTTTCAGGGGAAACAAGGTAGTATCATTTGTACTAATGAAGGACTATAGTTAATGTACACTAAAATTTTACTTCAATTGTTTTTATTTAATAACACACACACACACATATATATGTACCTAGTAGCAATAGAGGCAGCGAGGTTGAATTACATCTCTGCCCTTATTGCATCCACAGAAAATCGGCTTGCCGCCCTGTTTAGGGTGACCTGGACCCTCCTGATGGCAGGGACTGGGGAGGACCCCTTACAGGACAGAGCGGAGGAGTTTTCCTGATACCTGCAGGATAAAATCACTCAGATTCAGGGGGGCTTGGACTCCAGGGAGGTGGTCCCGGGGGAGATGATGGAGGCAGGTCTTGAGATGACCATCTGGGACGAGTTTGACCCTGTGACCACTGAGGGTGTGGATAGGTTGCTGGGGAAGCTGAATACCACCACATGTTTATTGGACCCATGCCCTTCCTGGCTGGTC
>JANHFP010002503.1:24994-41337 GCA_032468135.1 Calamaria suluensis | reverse complement strand
TGACAATTTGGCTCTAAAATTATAAAATTTTTGTTTAAAATTATTATAAAATTATTAAAACACTAAAACACATTTAGTTTTTATTTCAGGGTATGTTTGGAATTTGAATATTTTAGTATGAACGTCATTTGAGAACCAGAGATTAACAGCCTTTGCTCCTGCACGTTTTTGGAGAGTCTCATTTTGAAATTTGTGTTTGTTGTAGAATCATAGAGTACAAGGTTACCTAAGAGGTCATCAAGTCCAACTCCCTACACATTGCAGGATTTATTATACTATCCCTGATAGATGATTATCAGGTCTCTTTTTTTTAAATGTATGAATGCACACAGATAATCCTTATGAGCATAATTGAGACTCCCCACTTGAAATCTAGGTCATAAGTAGCCTTTCATGGTCTGTTGTAATTTGTAACAGTCGACAAGCAACCAGTCATAAGTCAAGAACTATTTGTATGTTTTTCTTTTAAATTTGATTTGATTGCCAAACCTCGAGCTTTCATAAGAGTGTGTGTGTGTGTTTGTGTGTGTGTGTGTGTGTGTGAGAGAGAGAGTTTGTTATGCAGGTATGTATAGTATAGTACACAAGCAAGCTTGAGCCTATTCTGTAGTTCATAAAAGACTCTAATCCCCATGTACCATATAGAAATTCTGATAATGAGGGACAGGACAGGTACCTTCAATCAGTTTCACATTTCCTCCCCTAATACCCTCTTGTTGTCACCTAGCCATCTCTTCCTACCTGTTGCTTCTTTTATTGTGCCCTGCCTGTTCAGGGCTGAGCTAAGCAGCACTTTGGGGGAAGAAGTAAAACATCAACAGTCTGGAAACCTGTCAAATTAGATCTCACATCAAGCACATATAGGACTCCCTTACAGCAACTTGAATATTTCAGTCAACAGAAGTGACCTGGACAGTGTTTTCCGTGAGCCTTGTTCACTGAAGGAAAGATGGAGGAAGGAGAGATGAAGGAAAGAAAAATAAGGAAGGAAAGATGGAGGAAGGAAAGACGAAGGAAGGAAAGATGGAGGAAGGAGAGATGAAGGAAAGAAAGGTGAAGGAAGGAGAGATGAAGGAAGGAAAAACAAGGGAAGGAGAGATGAAGGAAAGATGAAGGAAGGAGAGATGAAAGGAAAAATGAAGGAAGGAGATGAAGGCTGATATGCAATTGCTTTATTTCAACACCTCTAGTAGTCCTATGGGTGATCAGAGCATTAAGCACTGGGGCAGGGGTCCTGACCTGTGGACTGTGGCCCACTACCGAACCGTGGCCTGTTGGCCACTGGGCTGTATGAGTGGCTGGCCAATGTGTGTGCATGGGTGTACAACCCTCACTTGTTCTAGTGTTGCCATGGGGGGTAGCATTGCTGTGGGCATCATGGGTACAGCCCCATTTGTGTGTCCATGTGCGCAGGTAAAAGCCCCCACCCTTGCCTCCAGCCTGCCAACCCAGAAAGGTTGGGGAACTTTGTACTAGGAGATAAATTGATAAATTATATAAAATAGATGATAAAATGTTAAAAGGACTGTACACATTACTGAACCTGAGGACAAATTTGTACTGTATTTGCAACAATGGTTTATATCTGAGTATTCACTTATTTGCATTAGCTAATACTGTGTTCGGCTTGTTTGTTTGTTTTTTGGACAGAGCGAAAACGATTAAGAATACAGTTTCTGTGAATCTTGAGTTGACTGCTGAGGAATGGAAAAAGAAATATGAAAAAGAGAAAGAGAAAAACAAGACATTAAAAAATGTTATCCAGCATCTGGAGATGGAACTGAATAGGTGGCGGAATGGTGAGTTCACTATTGAGAACCTTTGCTGAAAAGTAAGCCAAGTATTTGCAGTGATAAAAGTTTTCTCTTTGTATCTCTAGAAATATATCAATAGAGCTCATTCCTAGGCAGTTCTGTTGTGGTGCTATTTTCTTCATTAAGTATAAAAGATAGAACAAACATTGGATCTGCACAATCCCCGTCTTGTGTGACAGTTTCAGTGCAGTCCATCTTGGATTAAACAAGAGACACAGACTTTGTTAAAAAAATAGAATAGTATTGCAGGAGCTTTATATTTTAATTTATCAGGAACTTAAAAGCAAAAATAGTGTAGGACTCAAGATTTAGATGAAGGCATTCTCCGTATTAAATGCATTGCATGGTAGTAAAATTTGATTGCTGTTTCTGGGTTTGTAAACCATAATGTATCCAAGAAGGTAACATCCTTTATTTTATTATGATAGGTAAGAAGAATGCAAGTTATAAAGATATGTTCAGGAAACACAATTTCATGATTAATAAAGTTGTATCTTATAAGCTAAACACTGTAGAGCTTTTCCTGCCCTATAGTAATCCCACAGTCTTAAGTACCTGCTACTCCATCATCCTTCTGTAGGCTATTGGTTTGCCCTTGATAACATGTTAGATGTGGAATGGATGGTAGCACAGAATTTAGCTACATTGCAAGAAATGCTTAATTTGTTTTACTATAGAGATATAGAATGCAAAATCCAGAAAGAAAATACGAACTGATCAGCTCTGTCAAAGAAAAAGATAAAGTCAGTTTAGCATGGTTGGTTTGGGAAAAAGTGCTGTTGGCGTCTGTTAATTGTAGCATGGTTTTCCGAGTACTCACAGGCATGCTGTTCAATGATCTGTTCAAGGACTTTGCTCAGGATGGATGTAAAGCTGCCATATCTGTAGTTTCCTGGGTCATCATCCTTTCCTTTTTTAAAGATAAAGATAACATTTGGAGGATACTCTAATTTAGTATTCTAAATTACTTGTGTACCATTCAAATTCATATGCATATTTTGCCCCTAATTTTTGATATTATTGAATAGTTCACCTTTAGTAAACATATTGCCCTTGTACTTTAAATTTCTGGAATTTGAATGGCTTCTTAAAATACAAGAATCAAACAAGGAACATGGTGAATGTTGTTACCTTAAACTATACACACACAGGTACATTACTACAATTAAGGTAGCAGGCTATTAAGCAGGGAGATTTGGTACCATCTTAGTCTTGATAGCTTGCTGGCTGAGTTTGAGTCATGCCTCAAAGAATTAGGTATGTTCACTGCCTGTGGTTTTTATGAAATAACAATAAAGGGGGCATTCAAAATCTACAATAAATAAATTGCAATTCAGTGAGTTTGAGATAAAGTATATTCTTTTTTTAATATAAGGTTTTTTTAATAGAAGTTTTAACGGCATCTTTAATATTCTCTGGTTAGGAGTAATCATTTTCTTTTCATCCCCCAATTTCTACTTCCCTTTCCTGCTATTTTTAAATAAGAATAATTCCAAAGTTTCAATTTCTCATGAGACCTAAAATTTAATTTTGCGCAGTAAGACTCAAGTATGTCAGGTTTTATTAAATGCTGGAACCATCATAATATTTCTCTTACATTTAGAAGCAAAAACAGGCCAGGATTTTAAAAATACTGAATTACAACAATGAGCTCATATTCAACTATTAATTTACATTTTTCATATATGTTGGAATATACATTCTTATGCATCTCTTAAAGATCACCTACAGTATGTTTCTATCAATTTCAATTATATAGAATGGAAAGATGGACTTCTGCCAAATTCTTTTGTACTGATTATCCCATATTTTTTTCATTTATAATCTTGCTTCTGAAGTTGTTTGTGTGTTTGATATTGAATAATATCAAAAACTTAAAAATATTATGCATATGAACTTGAATTTAGTACACAAGTAATTTGGAATACTAAATCAGATTATCTTCCTAAAAGTCGTTTTTATCTTTAATAAAGGAAAGGAGGAAGACCCAGGAAACTACAGACATTGCATTTCCTTTTCTAAGCATTTTCTCCTCTTAAATTGGGTACAGCAGATTCCCAATAACTATCTCTAAATCTACTGTCACCACTGGAGTCTTACTCCTTTCTAGCCCCTGCTGGCCAATCATTTAAAGGAAACCACAATAAGAATATTCATAAAGATAAACTGAGAACCCATGACACACAAGATTAGAATTGAGTACAGTAGAATAGAGTACAGTACAGTACAATAGAATAGAATAGAATAGAATAACATAACATAAATTGGACTAGAAGACCTCCAAGGTCCCCTCCATATGAAGTCCTGACAAGAAATGCTTACAAATTTACCATCCATTGTAAGAGAAAAAGTTGGTCATGGAGATCTCATTTCCATGGAGATGCCAATGGAAGAGATCATTTGGCATGGGGAAATTCCTTGCAAGAGCAAACCATTGAGAAAGCTAGCCCTTGCCGAACAATTTGGTAGCTGTTTGAAATATTAGAAGTGAATTTGTGTCTGCAGAGATTTAACAAAAGTAATCCCTAACTCAGGCAAGAAGTTACATCATATTTCTCGATCCAATCCAAAGAGTCAAATTAATGATGATCAGATCTAGCAACAACAAAAAAAGAACCCTATTCTGCTTTGAAATACTCTGTAGGGGGAGAAGTGATGTCTTTGAATAATCCAGCTGTATTTATTTATAGTTCCAGTTGTCTAACTGTGCTGATGGCATAATTAAATTCTTTTAAAAATTATCTATAAGTACCAGCAGGAGTGTTGAAGTAAAGGTAAAGACTGAGGCTTACTCTCTTGGGATCTGATGTGTCTTCAGGAGAGGCAGTACCAGAGGAAGAGCAGATCAGTGCAAAAGACCAGAAGAACTTGGAACCATGTGACAATACGCCTATCATTGATAACAACGTTCCCGTTGTTGCCAGCATCTCATCTGAGGAGAAGCGGAAATATGAAGAAGAGGTTACTAGCCTCTACAGACAGTTGGATGATAAGGTCCATTCATTATTTCCTTTCAACTGTTTGTTGGTCATACATTATTAATATTTATTCATAACTAAAATCAGTTATGCTTAGAACTCTACAAAACATAGTATATACTATATTATTTTATATAGAGCACTACCAGTATTTTCATTCTCGCAAGCTTGCTATTGAGTTCTGCCAAAACTGATGAATTATAATTGTTTCTTTTTAATCCCAAGTAATCAGTCAAATGAGAATGGAGTGCTTAGATCTGGCCCCGGGGAGCCACCCTGGAAAAAAGCAAATGACTGACCCACGGTGCCTCCGCCACTAATAACAGAACCCTCCAGAGCTCCATCTTTTCTGGCAGAGGTTTCAGGATGCCATCACAGTCAAAAATTGAGCTTGTAAGGGTGCAGGTAGTCCTCACAAGCTCCATTTTCGCTGGCAGAGGGTTGCAAGATGCCATTGCATCCAGAAACAGCTCGGGAGCCCATTTAGCTGGCAGAGTGCTTGGGCCGCCACAGGCACCCCTGACATGACTGATGTTGAACTTGTCACAACCCCCACACCCCTGAGGTCAAACACAACCCTGATGCAGCCCTCAATGAAATTGAGTTTGACAGTCCTGATCTCGAATATGTAACTAAATCATATCTCATATCAGAAGTCTGTAGAATATTAGTTTCCTATCAAAGAGTTCTAGTTCAGCTTTCCAGTTTCCTCTACTTACAGATGTTTTTCTTTTTCATTTCCTTGTGAAACTATTTCATCATGGAAGTCCTTGCACATACACTGAAGCAGCACAATTATAATTAGATGACTGACTTTTATGACAAATGTCTGCATGTTGCAATAATATCCTTTTTTAAAATAAGATTTAAAAATGAAGAGACATTCTTTACCTGGTGACAATTCAAATACTTTGAGATTCCCATCTTTGATGGCAAAATGTAGAGGTTGATATGAGCATTACTTGGCTCATAATAATGTGAATATTCCATCTCTTTCATGCCTTCCAGTATAAGATTAAGATGTAAAGAGAGCTCATTAAGTTAAATATGAGAAATGGATAAGGGGATAGCTCATTCTGAATCCTTCTAATAGTCTTTATAGTAGACGTTTAAAAATGTCTTATGGCAGTTCTTTAATTTCACTTAAATTAATTACTTAATTTTAAAGTTGGCTGTGACATAGATAAGCTGAAATAACTGCTTTGATTTCATGTGGATTTTTGAAAAAAGTATTATACAGCCTCTTTTAGGATTAGAGTAAGGCTTGCAAAAGTGGATGTGTAACAGAGATTAGACATGGTCAGGTGAAAGTAGTAGGAGAGCAAGGACAAAAGCTATACATAATTTAATTTAGATAGCAATATAAAGCAATGTCTACTTCATGTCAAGCTAAATCCCTGCTGATTTCATGTACTTGCCCATATCTTAGCAATAATGGGGATATGATTTGTCTTTGCTTTCTTTGTATCAATTTGTCACCTAGTCTACAATCATGAAATCTCCTAATGTTCATCCATCCGAACCTACTTACATTTTGGGGATCCAACAAAGGATACTGCTGGCTGCTATTGGCTATGTATATTCAGTTGGCTTTAATTAAATGTGGGTTAATCTATGTATAGAATAATTTTCATATTCTACAACATTAAAAATCACAAAGTTTGCAAGTTGTTTGGGTATCACAACCAAAATATTTGAGGACTTCAAATTGGGTACCCTCAGACCTTATAGTCAGCCACAGTTATTTGAAGACAAATAAATAAATGTCTTGTGATCAAAAATAATAACCTCTATATAGAGACTCTTGTCCAATATATGCCTACATATGTTAATGAAATCATACATGTATTTAGAAATATACACAGTGGCTTTATTAAGAAGATATGCCAGGGGGATGATTATTCAATTGTCTATGCCTATAAAATTTGCTTTCAGATGTATGTACAGGTATTGTAGGGACATCTGGGCATTTTGCGTTCACAAGTTGCCAATATTTTATGAGTTTTTTATACTGTTCTACATGGAGAACATCTATCTAAGTGAAGGTTCAGAGTTGAAAATGACTTAATGGCATATAATCCATTAATGCTGCTCTAATAGCCAACCAACACTGAACATATTACAATCCTACCATAGTTAAGATTAAAACAGGAACATGGTGCTATTATGCTTAATAGATATTATGCAATTTACATAATAATCTATTCTCACATAAGAGTAGCCTTTAATTCATCTCTCATCAAGAGCCTGCCAAAAATAGCCAGGTTTTAATTTCCTTCCTGTATCCTAATAAGATCAAAGGAAGTCAAAGTCTAGGTGCTCTAGGGAAGGGGAGCAGCTAGAGAGGAGGCCTGCCTCCAAGAACTTTATACTCCATGGGTAGTCAACTCCAATGCCATGGTCCACTACTGGTCCATGGCCCGTTAGAAACCAGACTTCACAGCTGGAGGTGAACAGCATGTGAGTGAAACTGTGCATATATGGGTTTCTAGGTTGCATGCTTTTCCCTCCTGCGTCCATATAAAAATTGTCTTCCACGAAACCAGTTCCTGGTGCCGAAAAGGTTGGGGACCACTGTTATACATGACAGGTTATAAATTAAGGATCCACTCTTCCTGACTGGATGGACAGAAACTATTGGAAATAACTAGTCTCATAAATATCCAGGTCCTCAGCTGTTCATTCAACGCCCATAAACCAACCAGTGACTCAAACTAGCAGTATTATATGGCCAAACCAAGCTGTTATTCAGGCTTTTGCATTCTGGAATACTCTGAAGTTTTGCAGTGGTCTTTGCAGGCAATAACTATATTTTTTAAAGGTAGGAGCATTTTGATCTTGCAGCAAATAGTACAATAAAGAAACATGACGCATTTATACCTTCATGTTGAAGAATGATACAGTTTCCCACCATCAAAGATTCCATTATATGAAGTTTCACAAACAAAATAACAAATTCTTAATAATCAAACCTAGTGCATTTATATGTCAAATGTTTGATTTTGTAAGGTAAAAAGATAGAATTAAGGTGTCTTTGGAACCAGCTGCTGATTTAAAATACTATTAATTAGTAGAATGATGTAAATGACAATAAAAGCCAGATGAATCCATTGTTATGTCAAACTCGGAAAGATATTTCTGTGTTCTGTAGAATCAGTTTTACACTGGGGACTAGATAAGATTGATTTATGGTTCTACTTGCTTGCATCAGTTAGAATGATATGTTTTAGTGATAAAGGGTGGAACAAAGTTCTATAGTCTGTAAATTATGTTTGATGGTTTTTTCCCCCCCTGCGATGCAACAATGGTACATTCGGTTTCCATAGCATTTTATATTGGAGAAAATACTGCATCCACTTTTATATTGATATATGAGCTAGTAAGACAGGAATCAGAAATTCTCAAGGTGGACATAACTGTTATGTAAATACTGAAGATATTTGCCTCTGTCTTAATGTTAGGAAAGAAATGGGCCAAATTTCCATTGACATGAAAAAAGACCTAGAATTTAGTCCCCTGGAGGAAAGGGAGAGAGAGAAAGAAAGGGGGGGATGAAGAGAAATAGCATGGCTTCTGTGTTCTGCATATTTATGCCTTTTCTGTTTACTGCAATAAAGCAATTAAGTTAGCTGAGTTTGGTTTGCAGCTTCTGCTCAGAAGCAAATTCCTGAATATGGAGTGAGTTATTTGGAAAGTCAATATTTATTTCCATGCCTAGTGTGAAAGCTGGCTGACTTCAAGGCATAAAAATGGTAGAAATAGAAAAAAATAACTCTTTTGTGTCCACTGCAGGATGATGAAATTAACCAGCAGAGTCAATTGGCTGAGAAACTAAAACAACAGATGTTGGATCAAGATGAAGTAAGTTTGTTTGTTTGTTTATTATGCATTCCCCTAGACTAATACAAAACAAATACAAAATGTAAAAGACAATGTTGTGACCTAGGCTTCCTTAATCAGTACAAGACACAATTAGTCTCCCAAACATACCTATTTTATTTTAACAGCTGAGAATTACTTCATTCCCAGCTGAGTCCAAATTAATTGCAAAACAAGTCCTTCGGAAGAAGTTCTTCGAGCTTATCACATCTTCTTTAATACCCTGCCAAAGGCCTTACTTGGCAAAGCCCCACGAAGTTCAGAAACAAGAAACGGTGACTGGAAACAGATTTAGCAACATTGCTTTCCTACAAAGAACCCAAGTGCCTTTGCTGCTCTTATGCGAGGGGTCAATTATCTCCTGACCTTACTTCTGAGTCATGCCTTTTGCTCTGTGCATTCAGACAGTCTCTCCTATTCCTCTGTCTCTGTGATGTCTGATTCTGGAGGCTCCGGAGTCTGTGCATCACTCGCAGATGGCACTGGCCCCATCTCTGTCTCTGATGCAGAGCCCTCATCCAGGCCTTCCCCAGAATCCAGGACTGGCCCATGTTCCTCCCCAGTCTCCTGCCTGTCTGAATCTGTTGCTAGTTCTACAGGCTGCTGGCAAACCACAACAGACAAAGCCAAAAAACACATGAAAAGATTAATAATAATAATAAGAAAGTATCAATGACTTCAACAAACCACAATTATTGCTAGAAACTTGGCAACCTTTATAGTTCTTGATCAAGTTAGATTTAACAGAGTAACAGAATAACAGAGTTGGAAGGGACTTTGGGGATTTCTAGACCAACCTCCTGCTACTTAGGCAGGAAACCCTATACTATTTTAGACAAATTGTTGTCCAATCTCATCTTAAAAATTTCCAGTGATGGAGCACCCACAATTTTTGAAAGGCAAGCTGTTTCACTGATTAATTGTTATGTTATAAATTTTTCCTGGTCATTTAGTATTTTTATCCTTCCTGATTTGGAAAAAAATTGAATATTTTGAATTATTTTATTTTTGTCCATTTTTGCTACTTAATCTCATTTACTCTGTTTCAGCTCTTGGCTTCCACCAGGAGAGATTATGAGAAAATTCAAGAGGAACTCACTCGTCTTCAACTTGAAAATGAAGCTGCAAAAGAGGAAGTTAAAGAAGTTCTCCAGGCTCTGGAGGAACTCGCTGTTAATTATGACCAGAAATCACAAGAAGTGGAGGACAAGATGAGAGCTAATGAACAGCTGACAGATGAACTTGCACTGAAAACAGTAGGAACAATCCTTATTAATTCCTAGATACATTATACTAATTAGTAGATGCCTTCTATGAATCCCAACTAAGACCTCATTAAACACTACAGAGAATAGAAGAATAGAATAGAACTTTATTATGGTCATAGACTAGCAAGAGACATCACTGTTTAGATAAAGGTAAAGGTTTCCCTCGCACATATGTGCTAATCATTTCCGACTCTAGGGGCTGGTGCTTATCTCCGTTTCAAAGCTGAAGAAACAGCGCTGTCTGAAGATGTCTCCATGGTCATGTTGCCGGCATGACTAAACGGCAAAGGCGCACAGAATGCTGTTACCTTCCCACCAAAGGTGGTCCCTATTTTTTCTACTTGCATTTTTATGTGCTTTTGAAATGGCTAGGTTGGTAGAAGCTGGGACAAGTCACGGGAGCTCACCCCGTTACACGACACTAGGGATTCGAACCGCTGAACTGCCAACCCTTCGATCGACAAGCTCAGCTGTCTTACCCGCTAAGCCACCGTGTCTGTAAGGCCTCCTTAGGCCTCTCCTATATAAGAGGAGATTGAAGGAATTCATTGCTATGGGAAAATAATTGCATGCAAATATTAGATGCATAGATTTCAAGACAACGCTGTGTATCTATCTGTTTTTAGGATTGAAATAATAATGCTTGATCAATTCCGTTAAAAGCATTTTAACACATATATCTCCTAAATTCTTATGCTTCCTAGGGGCTTAATTGATTATTACAAATGAAGTTTCATTTACAGTACAGGAATTATGGTACTCAAAACTACTATAGCATAGTCCGCTTAAAGGCATGGACCAGGCCAGTACAAAATATTTAATGACACCAATGACTGAGTTCCAATGACTTTGCAGATCGGAAAACAAGGACAACAATAATCAGTTTAGGAATGCTAGCCTAAACCAGAATCCAACCTGCTCCATCAGGACAGATATTGTAGTCTGTGATGAAAGCATGGTGGCTCATCTTTCAACCTGGAGCTAAACCTGCCTGTAGCAATTTTCCAGTTTGTCCAGCATTTTCTGAGCCAGACTCTCTGCAGGAGTGCATCAGGCAAACCCATTAACCAAGAGCTGCAAGCTCTCAAAACCCAATGAGTGGAAAGGAGGTTTTCCCTGCCCTGTTTGCTGGAAGCAGAAGCAGGTTATAGTGTGTTGCAGGAACCTTTTTATGCATTCAAGCATAGGGTGGGGGATATATTGGACCTGAGAGGCTGTCTGCCAAGGAAATATAAAGACAGCTGCCTTGTGTTTAGATAGAAGTAAAATGAGTTCTCATCTGCCAATGCTTTTCCTTGGAAAAATAATTGGTCTTTACAGGAATTGAATTCTATCTCAGTTTTTTGTTTTTGTTTTGTTTTTTTCTTCCAACTTCAGGAAATCTGCCTAGGAACTGTCCAGAAATAATACAATCAAGCAAGGAAATAATTGCTTCACAAGTGACAAACTACTGTCCCTCAGCGCCCCCTTGTGGGGCACACTTATAGTGTCATAAACTCTTATACAAACTTAATATAAACTGAATTAATATGTGTGTTTTGGTAAAAGTTGGGTGTGAATTCAAATTGTTACTCAGATAAATAAGCTCCTAGGGTAACTTTTGGGTATGTCAGATCCTGTCAGAATTGGTCCACACTTTGCTAATATCCTTTCTTAATTATTTCAATATGCATTATAAATGGATTTATCCTTGAAAAGTGTCATGAAGTTGCAGAGTGCAGCAAGGCTGCTAAAGGATACAAGGTACCAGGATCATATGATGCCAGTATAGAAATAGCTATTCTGTTTGTCAGATGATAACTTTCAAATATCGAACATTTAACCCCACCCCAAATTATTAGGGCAATTATTTGAAGGATTACCATTCCCTTTTCAAATCTGTCCACTCATAAGGATCTACAAGAGAGGCTTCTGCTGTCAGAGATTTGTCTATAACAGGAAAACAAAAGCAGGGGTTCAAGATGTATATAGTGGATCATGGTACGTAATTGCTGTTGGATAAAACCTGTTCAAAATCCAACACTTGAACAGTTGGGAGTAATAGTACATTTACAAATTCATTAAACACCAGAAAAGAAAAATCAGCATTTTATCAAATGACAACCTTGGGGTTTTTTGTACATTCCAAACATATAGAGGTTTTTGTATATAGATTTTCCTTTGCAGATGCCCACACATCTGCTGCATAAACATTCAGGGTAGCTGCACTGTGGCTACCATAGAGACTGAGTAACAGCATGAATCTGCAGTGTAATTCTATGAAAGGGCCTATTGTGTTAAAGAGGAGTGGTGTGTGAGAGAGAGAGGAGAGAGAGAGAAGGAGAGAGAGAATCAAGTTGAAAAACAAAGATCTTTGGAATCCCAAAGATCTGCAGGAACAGGAACCCCTGCCAATGGATGAGTCTCCCTCTAGGCAGGAGTATCCTATAAATCCATTCACCAGCAATAGTCTCTGTCCTGTCACAGAAGCATCAAAAAACAAAGGCTGACTAAAACAAGTCTGAGTGACCTCACAGTGACCTCACAAGACATGGCAAGTTTCTTCTGGACGCTGAATGGTCAACAGTGCTGATGTATTGTTTCTTTTTTCTTTTTACATACTTCAGAGAGACCACCTTTCTTCTCTCAGAGAGATCCCCAAGCTGAGGGAAATGCATCTCAAGCTGGATCTATTGGAAACAGTGACCTGGATCTCTATAGGAACTGACTAGCTTCTGCAAGGACCTCTATGTTGTCCTTGCAGAACCTCAGGCTGAAGTGCCTCCAAGACTTTGAGCTGGGAAGTTGGTTGTTCAGTTTGGGCTTCAAGCTGAGGTAAACTGGCAAGCCCTGGTTTTCTAAGCAAAAACAGGGGCAGTCCTACTTTAACTCCCTGCAAGAACCGGGATGACTTAAAGTGCATACATGGAGGGCTTTGAAAATGAAGTATTCATTAGGAACAACTACACAGGCCATAATGTCATTTAAAAAGCAGGGCTTCGTGTTACCTAATGATAGGGCTGGTCCTCTAGAAATCCCGATCTGCTAATGTTTACTGCATATGTGTTCCTTTTTTTCCATGCAGGGCTGGCTTTAGCATGTGTAAGCTGGGAGAGTATTTATGCCATGTAGAATCTCTGGCATCAAATTCCTAAACAGACTTCCTTGGAAACCCTTTCAGTGGTGAAATAATTCTGCTTGGAGCTCAATCTATGCATGGCCAGTTTGGGAAATCTTAAAACTATCAGCAATTTGAGGCTAGTTTTTTTTTTTTTAAAAAAAATTCCAAATACAGCCAGGGAAGTTGTGTTGTTCGTGTGTCAAACAATATGGCTCAGAGGAAATTGCAAAACTCAGCCCAGACTAAAACCAGACTGCTAAAACCACTCTGCTTGGAACTGTGTTTTTTTTTCTTGCTGGGGACCCTAAGAAAAGCCAAAAAAAAAAAAGTGAAACAAAATAAAAAGTTGTTTCTGAACATTGCTTGCAGGAGTGACTGTTTTATTCCTGAAGTGAAAATAATTAGAATGAGGTTGCTATTTTCAGGTGAGAATTCAGACAGTGTCTAAGCATTAATTATTGAAAACTACGACTGTTCAAGCCTCAGCTCTTTGATCTATGAAATGGTCATAAAAGTGACAAAGCTATATTAATTTATTTTCTCACCTTAACAGTAGGGAGAATTTGGGGATTTGTTTTAAAGGGCAGGATGCTTTCTGTCACGCTCTTTCCATGTTGCAATGCTTTCCCATTATCCAGATGCAACATTTTAGGAAATGCGACCTGTTTTTATGTCATAATTTATATGCCTTTAACAGAAAATTTGACATAGCTCTGGAGGCCAATCCTATCAATCATGAATATAGTCTTCTATTCAGATAGCTACACAGACATGAATCATATCTTGTGTACTGAATTGCACGGTGCTAAACCATGATTTTGAAGCTACTGTGGTTGGTTCACTCATCTAAACAAAAACATCATAAACCACATGAGGAATGATGGATAAATGTAGCCATTATGATGTTTTAAAACAGATGTCATAAAGTTTGAAGGCAGTTAATTCATCTTTTAGCTAGTAAGTTGTGGTTGGTTGTTTAACCATAACTTAAGGTGTTATGTGATTATCACCTCTGGGTAGTATTTCAGATTTTCCAGATAAACTGGTACAAATTTCCTCCCATAAATAGCCCAATTAGTCTACAACAGTGTTTTTCAAATTTGGCGACCTTAAGATGTGTAGACTTCAACTTCTAGAATTCCCCAGCAAGCAGGTTGACTTGAAAAATCTGGCCGCTGAACATCTTTATGTTGCCAAATTTGAAGAAACAACAGCATACATGGTCTACTCTACAAGAAGGCAAAAACCTACACTGCTGTTTCTCAAAGTTGGCAATTTCAAGACATGTGACTTCAACTCCCAGAATTTCCCAGCCAGCATGCTGACTCTGGGATTCTGGGAATTGCAGACCATGTCATAAAGTTGCCAAATTTAACAAATATGGTACCATACCCAAGTCACACTACTCCTGTTGGTTTATATGAACTCATCCTTGCCATTTTCTTGGCAAAATAGGGAAATGTGTTGCATTTTGAGACTTTTTTTGGACAACTTCCCAGCTTAGATTCACATCAGGTATTAAAAAATGATAGCACCCCAAGGGAAAAGAAGATTCAGTATCTCCAAGAGAAGATGATCCAACTGCTACACACTAGAGGTTTCTGAAAATATATGTCTCCCAATCCTTTGCTGTCTACTCTCTCGCTGTTGTTTTACAACCTTTTGATCGGGACCTGTAACCATCTAACCCTCCAGGGATGCTAGTCATATCACAGCTATGAGTGGAGACTTTCATTTATGTGTGCTCAGCCTGGATATCTGAACCACCTACAGCTTATCTTCTGCATTGCTTGACCTTTTTGACCTCTTTCTGATTAAAAGATCTACCCATCCATTTGTTTCTTCTCTTTTAAGTAGAGGGACCTGTAGTTTATTCCATTTATTTATTAAACAAATTGGATATAGTTGTCTGTCCTATGTTGTCAGCACACTATGCCCTCCTCTTCTGATGAATTCCACTCCACTTTTTCTTGGTTCCCTTCCCTACAACAGACAACCAACATGTTGTAGCTGGTAAACATAATTACACAACATAGTTTGCTGTGATGTGGCTTGTTTGTTTTTGGTTTAGAGTGTGCAGTGTGCAGTGTGCTGTGTCTATCATTTATTCAATAAACAGTGGTTACATAGAAAATGCTTGAAATAATTGTTGAACTGGGCTTTTTATTACTTTCTATTTTCAGACCTTTAAAGGTTGTTGTTGTTGTTTAATTACACATGCATGTACATAAAATGAATCTCAAGTTCGATCATTTGCATCTTCAAATGGATTGGATGACAGCAGATATTTCACATATTCTTTGAAAACTGGTTTGTTTAATAATAATAATGTTGATATAATGATTCTTCACCAAGTTCTCACAATATGCTATTCAAAGAATGTAAAAAGTGCCACCAACAGTATCTTAAGATGGAAACCCTTATCAATAATATAAGGAAATGAATGTGTAAACATGGGTATTTTAATTTGTAATAAACTAATAAAGATTATTTTTAAAGAAACTACCAGACTTGGAATCATAAAGATGATGACCACAGGATGGCAGCAAAGAGCTCACTTTTTCTGTATCTCCTTTCTGCCATCTACTGGTCATCTGCCTTTTGACACACTCATACCTGGTGATGTAAAAGGCTGTAAGCATAACCTTGAGGCACAGGAAGCAGAACTGCAACAGAGACAACAGTCAAAGAAATCTGGGACCAGAGCCAAAATGTAATTTTAGAAAGCATCTCAAACACCATTCTGCCTAGTTCTCTCGAAGATAAATGGAGGGAGAAAGGAGTTATACCTCTGCCAGCTGTTCCTCTTTGTCTTCCGAGTCGGAAGCTGACAGAGGGATGACAGTTTATAGCTTAGCATGTTGTCTAATCCAAGACAACTCTAGCTCCTTTAATAAGTCTTGGTTAGACTGAGCATTACAATGCGTAATCGAACATCAAATCTGTATTGAGGGTATTGATCAATGAAAGTGTCAACCTGTATATGACAGGATAAAATAACTTCCAATTCTCCAGCACAGAATTTGGTTCTGAACTCTGTACGATGCGCAGATGCCAAAGCACTTGGCTTCTGCACAGAGCAAGCTCAAGAAATGCTGGAGCCTCTGCAGATGCCAATGTTGCATTCTCTCACAACGGTCACAAACATGTTTCACTTATGGAAATCCCACCCAATTCCAATTGCAATCAATCTGTCATTTCTGTTCCTGGAGTTACAATGGGATGCGGTATGTATGTATGTATGTATGTATGTATGTATGTATGTATGTATGTATGTATGTATGTATTTATTTATTTATTTATT
>JANHFP010002500.1:93552-110330 GCA_032468135.1 Calamaria suluensis | reverse complement strand
CTCCAGTCAGCATAGCTGGCTGGAGAATTCTGGGAGTTGAAGTCCATAAGTCTTAAAGCTGCCAAGTTTGGAAACGTCTGAACTAGATAGATTTGGCCGGAAAGCCTTACGCCGGTTCATAATAGGGGAGAAGGAAGCAAAGCAACCATAGAGACGGAAAAGGAAGCCACCTGAGGGTCTGATAACAGCTGAGTCGCCTAAAGAGAGCTGGTGCCAATTTGCTCCCGCTGCGCGGAGGGATTCAGTGACCGAAGACAAGTAGAAGGAAAACGGTCCTGGCTCGGAAGGAGCTCCTTGAGCTCCGAGCGACGGAAAGTGGCTGCAAAGTTTGCTTTCTTGCCCATAGCAGAAAGTGGAGCCTCCACAAAATCGTATTTATTGGAGAACACGTTCTGCGTTGTCCCCAAGGCAGCCTGTCTAAATTGACACGGGGATACTGAGAAGAATCTGAATTATCAAGCGGGCGATCGGATGCACGTGAAAATGCAGCCGGTGTCGACTAATGTTGTTTGTTGATTTGCATTTTTTTTCCCACCGATCGGCGAGTTCTAAAATATGTATCCATTTCTCTTTTCACGACACGACCGCCAATGGCAGTTCTCAGTTCTGCTTGACAAACACCTGTTGAACCAAGACCTTTACTGTAGAGATAAAGGGGCCATGTGATCAGTTATCTATCTCTCTGCCTTTAAGTCTCTGGGAAGCTAGAACAGATAAGGGTAGACATGGGCAGCGTGCTGCCAGCTGGTGCCACTATGCACACTGACACCTCCCTTTCTGCCTCACTGAACTTCCATCCCCCCCAAAGACCCTCTTTAAATAGATAGATAGATAAATAGAAAGATAGACAGACAGACAGACAGACGGCATGCTACATAACAAAATGATGGTTTTTATTTCCAAGAACACTATTGGACCCATTGAGGTTTGCAGAAAATAAAAGTGGAAGTAGCTGTGGTTCTGTAGTTTGCTTGGAAACGTCCGGGAAAATAAATGAAGGTAAGCAAAGGTGCTAGACAGATGATAGCTATCTCATCAGTTGGTAAGGGGATGTTTTGAAACTAGTGCTTTTCTCATGGCAGCCCATAATGACAATACCCATAAAAAAACTCTCAACATTTCAAGTGGATCTGATTGATTATGTGCCATTAAGTTGCTTTCAACTCCTAGCAGACAAATGGATAAGATTTTCTCATGATTTAGCCTAACTGGGTCTCCCAATGGTGTATTCATGCTGAATACACTCCCAAAGGTGTATTCATCACTACATCACTACTATAACTGAGTCCCTCCTCCCTGTTGTTGCATCCTCTTTTCTTCCATTTCCCCCAGAATTAGAACATTTTCCAGAGAGTTGGGCTTTGGCATAAAGTGTCCTAAGTAGAACAACTGGATTCTGGTTGCAACAACTTGACTTGCTGATAAGATTATATAATCCTGGTATAGGGGTGGAAGAGAAGGAATTATATTTCAATGAATTGAATTGGCTACTGGTAACGAAGACACCAAACTCTTGTTTGATATGCTTCAGAATAAACATTTAAGTTGCAAACAGGTGATGTCCATAAAATGGTTTTGATGCAATTTACTTACCTGTGTCTAACTTCAGTCCAGTTTGCTGGGTTTGTATAACACACTGAAGAATAAAATAACCCTGAGATTAGGCAACATTGTAGGCTGAAATGGGCTTTGTAGTTCATTGTGTTTTTAAAATTCTGCTCTTCTTATAGGAGTTACATGTCCCACAATTTTCAGTGGAAAAATTAAATTTATGCCCAATTATCTCAATATTTTTTGTTCAGTAGTTATAGCATAGAGCAGACTCACATTGTTTCCAGTATTGTTTAAGCTACATATTAAACCGATCCTCAGTTATGAGATCACATTAAGAAAAGTATATCATTCTGCAATTTGTACATATTGATTGTGATTGTCATTATTATTTAATCTGCTCAGTAGGGTTAGCTATTTAGTAAGATTTAAACAGCTTAATTAGATTAATGATTTAAATGTTTTGATAAAAACTAGCCAAATGTAAAGCTGTATGTTCCATTTCAGAGAACTGTTAATACAGACTTTAACAAATACTATATACATGGAAATAAGCCCCATTTTTAGCAGTTCTGTGTTCAGCCTTAAGAAAGTGATTAATTATCCCACAGACATCAATAGAATATGTCACTCTATTTAGGATCAACCCTGAGCCTCTGCCATTAGACTAGAACAGTGGTCGGCAAAGTGCGCCTCGTGAGCCGCATGTGGGTCTTTGGCTTCTTGAGTGTGGCTCTTCCATGTGTGGCCGGTTTGCGCGATCCGATTCCCTCCACCCCCCAGCACCGGCGTGATTTTAATTTTTTCCCCATTTTTTCACAATGGAATCACCTAAATGGTAGTGCGCATGCTCCACGCATGCACTCTACAATTTAGGAGTGTACCTTCAGCACCTTCGGCCAGCAGTCTCTTTCTTCTGCAGCAGAGAGGAGGAGGAGGAGCTGCACGGGCTGGCCACGCCTCCAGCCCCCGCTCTGAACCCTCTGGTTTTGGCTGCAGCAGGGTGGCAGCAGAGGGAGAGAGAGAGAAAAAAAAGAGAAAGGAAGCAAGGAAGGAAGAGACAAAGAAAGAAAAGAAAGAAAGAGGAAGGAAGAGGCAAAAAAGAAAAAAGAAAAAAAGAAAAGAAAGGATGGAAGGAGAGCAGATAGAAAGAGAAACAGAAAGGAAATCATGTGACCACCTAGCCATGCCCACAAAATAAGCCACGCCCACAGGACCATGGGTCTCGAAAGAAATTTAAATGGTTGTATTGTTGATATTTGGCTCTCTCGACCAACAAGTTTGCTGACCACTGGACTAGAAGATCTCAAGGTCCCTTCCAAATTCCAACTCTGTTCTTGTTATTTATGATATGAGCTTTCCCAGGCAAATCCTTACTGCCTTTTTGAATACTGAACTTCACGTAGAACTGGCAATCCCATTGGTCAGTAAATCTTCTTAGAATAAAAATCCCACTGATGTAAATAAGAGATGCCTTGATAAAAAAAAGGCAGGCTTGGTCTGGTGAACTGAGAGATGTTGGGAAATTGGAGAAGAGTTACACTATTATTTTTTAATCATGGTAGCTTTAAGATGTATAAAACAACTCTCAGAATTCCTCAGCCAGCATGCTAGGAGTCAAAGTTCACACATTTTAAAATTGCCCAAGTTGAAAAATACTGAAAGACTCAAAGGAAGCCATCTCTTCTTCAAAATAAAATAGGGAAAGTATGCTTGTTTGAAGTTTTGGGCTAATTTTCCTTCTGTACATTATTTCAAAAAAAGCACAAGGGGCTACCTTCACTTTAACATCCTTAATTTAAAATATGTAGGCCAGTGAGTCAAGAAATAGCAACAATGTATGTTGACTTTATTTCATCTATGTATTAGATTTTTGTCCTGCCTTTACTACTTTATAAGTAACTCAAGACTTCTTCATATGTATTTGGAAGCAAACCAATAGATCAGATGTCACCAGTGTGTTGGTATAATGCAGAATTACATATCTGGTTGAGATTTTTCTTTTTATTGCAATAATCCTTAACATGAAATGCACAGGGAGGACGAAAAACAATGGTTTAAAAATGAACACAAAATCTTTACTCCTTAGCAAGCTCTTTGGACCTATTTAATCCTTTGTCATTTTCAAAGTGGGATTTGTCATAATTCTAGCAGGGTAAAAAACACCCTCTGAAGTTGCTTACCTTTTCTGCAAACATAATAGTGTATGTTTGTATATATGTGTGAGGGAAATGAGAATGTGGGGGAGGGAAATGTTGCTGCTTGAGGAACTGAGGAACTTGATGATGCATACAGAGAGGGAGGGCATTTTTTGTCGCCTTAAGTAATGGCAGCCTGTTTAGATGGCTCTTAAACCAGACTTGACCTTTTTGTCTTTTAGCTTCCCATGCATGAAATTAGGTAGCAAAATGTAGAGAAAAGGATAAAAAGACATTTGGAAAAGTACAAACATTCAACAGGGTTCATTGTATTCAGCTTGTAGCCAAATGATACTGGCAACATCCACAATGATTTGTTTGGTTTTATTTTTCAAACATTTGACTCCCTGACTGACTGCTTGCTTTCATGCAGAGGAAATCTGTTATGAGGAGGGATTACTTCCCCTAAATAAATGAGCAGTGATCCTTCAGCAGTGTGTCAGTAGTCCAACAGTATTTTTAAAGCATTTGCTTTCCGCAGATTTTCTGTGTTTGTTCTAAGAGAATGTTAGTTTCTTGGCAAGAAGTATTAGATGGAGAAAGCAGGATTGTTAGATCTTCCTGACATTGGGTGTTAAGCCTGCATGGAGTTGTTTGATTCAGGACATCTGGTAATCACAACTCATCAGGTATAGACATAATTAGTCACCCAGAAATCTGCTTGACATGGGGGGAAGGGGGATAGGGTGCAGCATAGGGTGAACAAAAGAATAATCTTTCTAAGGTGAAATTAATGGTCATTCTAGTCCTGCATGTTATCTTCATTAGAACATGGAAAGCTTCCTTATTCTGTCAGTCTGGATTCAGCCTAAACTCATTTTGCTGGCTACCAAGCCCACTCTGGCTGCTCTAAGAGCTAATTAATATTAGGATGCTAATTAATACTAGGAGCTAATTAATACTAGGATGGGAAACCGCCATGACTATAACTGTAGGCTAAACTGGGAGATTGAAAAAACATTCCAGACGACTTTCCTTGTCAGAGAGGCTGGCTACTAGTGCAGTTTGAATTCATACTTTGTTTTCTGTCTCATTCTTTCTTGTTAAATTTAAAAAAAATATCCAATAGATTTCATTGTCACAGTATATCACAGTTACTAATCCATGTTTAGGAAAACAGAAGTATAGCTTTCTCCTAATTTGTACTATTACAACAGAGAAATTACAGACGGCATGTAGACCACATTGTCCCTGCATGACACTTAGGTTATAGTGCTCCCCTGAAGTTTAAAAGAGATTAATCCATTTAGGCTGATGGATAATCTTGGTGTAGCCTGAATACCTACAGACTGGGACTCTGCAGACTAGCCTTCCCTAATGTTGGTCTTTCAGAAACTTTGAACTCCTGCTCCTATAATACTGGCTAATGACCACAGGTACTTCAGAAAGGGATCAGAGAAAGAAATTAAAGTAACAAAACCAGACAGAGTCACTAAGGTGAGATGAGGAGTGAGTGAGTGAATGAAAGAAAGAAAGAAAGAAAGAAAGAAAGAAAGAAAGAAAGAAAGAAAGAAAACAAACCCAGGCAAGAGGAGAAATAAGCAATTTCAGAGGCATGTCACCTCAAAATTCCTTGAGTCTCCTTTGTAAACTGTCTAACATCACATTCCCATTGCCTAATTAATTACCCAATTAAAAGATGACACTGTGTGAATCCATTAAGAAGTTCAGTTAATTAATTAGGTAATTGAAAATTGATGTAAACTTTTGAGTGTTGCACCAAATCTCCACCAGGTCTTCTTTTTGTTAAATTGTATGGCATAGTGGTGATATATTTTTATTTGGCAAATAACCTAAGTAATTCCAATTCTAAGCAATATATTTGGTTCCATGTCCCTTCAGGTCAATTTAAGCTGCAGTGATGTGGGCCACTGCAACAAAAGCATTTTGGCCATGCTGCAGAGGGCTTTCTTGTTAAAAACACTCTGGCAAAATTAGTTTTTGACATTACTGAAAATGCAAGACTTCATTCTTGCTGATTTAAAAGATCTGGAAAAGAATATAATTATTTCATAGCAATGGAAGAGGTTTTGCAATTGAAATTTTGTCCAAAGATGATCACAAAAAGTCACCTTGTCAACAGTGTGCTATTATTTCTTAGTATGCAGGGAATTATTTCTTATAGATCAACATTTGTCAAGTGATATTGTCCAGATACAAGTATGTAGTATTGGTGAACATTGTCTCATGGAGTATTTGAAACACACAATTTCCATTTTGGTGGTTGGTTAAAGAAAGAATAGAGTGGTAAAAAATCCCCCAAGGATCTGTATTGGGATGGATGAATGGAGGTTGTTTATTTTTAAACCTGTTCTTTCATCATCTGGAGTTAAGCATGAGCAGTGAAGTAACCAACTTTATGGATGACTCAAAATTATTTAGAAGGGTTAAAGTGAAAAGAGATATCTAAGAATGGAATCTCTATAATCTTTTCTAAACCTACAATTAAATGATTTTGGGTATTAAAATAGCAAATATGATTCAATGCAAGCAATTTTAATTCTACATATACATTGGTGGTGTCTGGTCTGGTGACATATGTATGACCAAAAAAATCTAAAAAAGAACACATTGGATTATTTAGTGAAAATGGTAACTCAGTGTGTGCTAGATGCAAAATAAATTTGATCATGTCAAAGTTCTATGTCTGAAAACAATGAAAATAAGATACTTTTAAAACCTCTCTAACAAATATATGATGTGACCACCTATAGTGCCTATATCTATCTTCTGTATAAATAAAAATGTAAATGTTTGTTTGTTCAAAATCTTAAATCTCCAAAAGATCTTCACCAATTGCTTTGAAATTTTGACACAACATTGCATTCAAATATACAGGTGTTTTTATATACCTACTATTATATAAATGTTACACCTGTGAAAGGAAAAAGAAAATTACAACAATTAATTGTTAGGGGTTAGGGTTAGCATTTTTAGAGATTTAGGGTTATTAGAAACATACGCTTTCTGTTTTCTTTCTTTTCCATTTAACCAGACTGAGGCACAGCAACTCGTGGCTGGGTACAGCTAGTACTGTATAAATAAATACAAATTTAGAGACAATAAATAACACAACCAGCTATTGTCTGTTTATAAATTAATCTTAAATTCACTTTTGATACTTTCTGATAAACAAGTAGTTGCTGTTTTATAAAATGGATTTTCCAAAAATTCAATTACATAATACTGAACCATAGATCGGTTTAGAATAGAAAACCATGTAGAACTTGGACTTTGTTCCATCTCATCATAGCATAGAACAGGGGTGTCAAACTTGATCCCATTGCAGGCCTTATCAGGATTTTGTTTGCCCTTGGGGGGCCGGGGTTGGCATGGCCTGGTCATTGCATGGTCATTGGGATGGCCAGGATGGGCACCACGGGCCACTCCCTCACCATCTCCAGGATGGCTCCGCGGGACACATCTGGCAGAGAATATTCAAATTAACATTAAAACAATGTATAACATTTATTTGTCTCAATTTTTCTCATGTTTAATGTTTAAATCTGGTATGCCTCCTCCTCCTATCTTCAACAACAACTCTATGAGGTGAGTTGGGCTCAGAGAGATTGAGTGGGCCAAAGTCACCCATCTGGCTTTCATGCCTACCGCGGAGCACAACTGATCTAATGTTACCTTGAAATTTAAGTCTGATAAAACAGTTTGTAATTTTATTTTCTTTTTATTTTAATTTCTGGTTTCTTTTCTGTGTTCTTGGTAGTAAATAGGTATTCATGTAAGGGGGATTAGAGATTAAAAAATCAGCATTTAGTCTATTATATTAATTTCACTTTTAATGATATCATAAACATCTCCATTTAGGTTTTTTGGGTACAACATTAAAGTAATTTTCCATTGTTTTCATCTGGGATCCCCCCTCCCCCAGTTTCCCAGTCTAGTTTACTGGCTGGCATTGTTTGATGGTTTCCTGTCTGCATACTAACCAGGTCTAACTGTCCTTAGCTTTTAAAGATCAGCAAAGGTGCACTAGTGCTGCCATAATGTATATCGGGTTTCAAAGAAGTGGAGAATGAAAATAACAGCACCTATTGGCACTACTTGCTCATCTTTCTGTCAGTTGTAAATTTCAAAAGAGAAATTCAAGAAAATATTTTAGAAAACATGCCCACTGTTTGATTGTCATCTCATTCTCTAAAAACTATGCTCTATGAACATGAAACAATGGATGTGGTGGCTCAGCAGGTAAGACAACTGAGCTTGTTGATCAGAAGGTCGGCAGTTCAGCAGTTCAAATCCCTAGTGCCGTGTAATGGAGTGAGCTCCCATTACTTGTCCCAGCTTCAGCCAACCTAGCAGTTTCTAAATCACACAAAAATGCAAGTAGAAAAAATAGGGACCGCCTTTGGTGGGACGGTAACAGCGTTCCATGCACCTTTGGCGTTTAGTCATGTCGACCACATGACCATGGAAATGTCTTCTTACAGCACTGGCTTTGAAACGGAGATGAGCACCTTTGCAGCATCCTCGTGATCACATGATCAAAATTCAGACGCTTGGCAACTGGTTCATACTTACGGCTGTTGCTGTGTCCCAAGGTCATGTGATCCCCTTTTGTGATCTTCTGACAAGTTGAGTCAACGGGGAAACCAGATTCAGTGGCTAATAGTAACCAGGTTACTAACTTATCAACGGTGGTGATTCACTTACCAGCTGAGGCAAGAAATGTTGTAAAATGGGGCAAAACGCACTTAACAGATGTTTCACTTGACAACAGAAAGTTTGGGCTCTATTCTAACTGAATTGCACAGTTGTTTGTATTATTACTATTTATTGTTAGAGCTATATGTAGGGAATTTGGATTTAGCCCTATATGATTTTAGGCTGAAGGTGAGGACTCAGAGGCTGAATTCTGTTCCTGTTTCTTTTTTTCTTTGTAAAGGATTTTGTCATTGTCCACTGAGCTTATAAATCTTAGGGATCGTAAAAATTAAATCTTAGTCTTAAAAGTAAAGCAGATTCATTCTGAGAGGAAGATGGACGGTTTCTAAATGAAATAAAATAAATAAATTGGAAAGGGCCTATTATCTTGGAAACCACATGTGGTTTCAGGAACCATAAAATGTAAATCTATGTTTCAGTAAGTGGGGAGAGAATAGTCCTTGAAAGAGAGAAATCTGAAAAGAAAGATATTTAGAAAGTATTTTAAATATTTTTACCAATTTAAAATAATTATTGAGGCTCATGTCTCTGGGAAGTTGTTTAATTGTTAGCAGAACTACCTCAGTATATTTTCCATGGGGGGAAAATGAATATAGGTTTAAAATTTCACTTCAGCAAGGCAGATTTGGGCCTTTCAGTATTAAATGCTACAGAATAATGTCAGGAGGTGCTTTTGAACGCACAACTGAATACTGAGGCAAACTATGACTGACACATTCAAATGTGTTAAATATTTATTATTATTATTGTCAGGAAGCCAAGTGATTAACCACATTGCTGATACAAAGCAAATTAGATTCTGGCAAAGAAGATGCACGGTTGGTGGTTGGCCGCTAAGCAATGGTTTCCTATGGCATTAGAGTGATTTTATTTTGTTTTATTTTCATGAAGTGATAGGTCCCTGTGATTTAGAGAGCAAGGTGGTTTTGCTGTATTTCATTTGGTTTTGCCATTTCAAATCCTTTTGATTGTATTGCTGTATGTTTGATGTATGTGTGAGAGGAAAAGTAGGGGTATCTTTGTTCTACATACACATATAATAATTTTTACTGCTAAATTATTTACAAAACCTCACAGAAAAAAGAACAGTGAATGTTGGTTCACTATGGATTTTTATGGAAGAGTGGTGTGAGGTTGTGTTTAGTAATAGTAATCAATTTCAATAATTTTAAGGGTTCTTCAGCCCTATTGCACAACAGTATGAAAATTGCTAACTATGAAATATAAAAGCTCTTTAGTGCCCATTACAGCAATGTGAAAATTATTAACTATGAAATACAATAAGCATATTATATAATTATATTTTTGTGTTTATTTAAACTTTGAAATAAAATCCAATAGAAAATAGAGCAGTGTTCCAGCACTGACTGTACTGAGGTAATATAGAGGCATAATTCCTGTAAAACAGCCATATTAGATCAATTTTCCAGTCAAAAGTGATTTTTTTTTAAAAAAAAATACTGGTTGTATCTTAATAAACCATCACAAATCGTACTTTATTCCTCATTCAAGGATATCTGGGGAGCATTTTCATAATAGCTTATAGAAATGTGTGAAAGGAATGTCATGAAAACAGAATGGATCCTTTATTCAAAATACAAAGAGGTGGGTTTTTTTAGGCTCTGGGACTTGTGTAATAATTTTTATTAAAGTTTACATTTACAAAGATAAAAGACTAATACAAACTAAAAAATAAAAGAATGAAAACAGTTAATAAATGCTGGAAATAAAATAAAAATAGAGAAGAAGGAAAAATAAGATGACAAATAACAAAATGAAAAGAAATATATAAATAACTGACTTCACATTACATTACATAGTCAATTCAGGGGCTTATCTCCTACTCTGAAAAGTCAAGAAAATATATTTTCTTCCTTCATCTCATCTCTTTTCTATAAACGAATTCTTAAAGCCTCAGCAGTCAGTTCTAGAAAGCAAAAGTCATCAACTGTTTCCAGAAAACAATATATATTGGGTATATGATATATATTAAACATAATCAAATAAATCAACTTTATATTTTTTCCTTTAATAGAGTAACTTAACATTTTCTCTAAAAATACAAGTTTTTATTCTTTTCTTTTACTAGACTAACTTAACATTTTATCTAAAAATAAAACAAAAATCTATTTTTAAAAAATCTTAAAAGCTTTATCATTCAGTGTTGGTCAGCAAAAATCCAATAAGGGTTATTAGAAACAACACATACATTTTAATTTTGATCAAATCAATCAACATTGATTGATTTTTTTTCATTTTCTCCATATCTCTTCTCTGAAAATATTTTGAAATTTTAACAAGTCTCTTTTTTATATCCAAAATAAGAAAATTATCCAAATCACACTTCTGGTTTGTTATTCGTACATCCCTTTTAAATATTAAGATATCACCCAGTTTCATATGGATTTGTATATCCAGGATAACAGCCTTTTCCATATAATTCTCACCATTTCTAAATCCATAGCCTCAGTCTCAGTCTTACCCAATAAAACTTGTCCTTCTTTTGTAATCTCTTTTAACCTCTTAGAATTATTTAAAATCCCTTTGGATTCTTAATCCATTTATACATTTCTGAAATCAAAATTCTAATTACCATTTTGCTATTTATTTCGTCCATTTTTAAAGTCCTTAATCTTACACTTAAAATGTATTTCTCAAGCACTGAAGGAAACTCACCTAGTGAATGCTATAAAACTTGCAATCTGAACTATTATTAATAGTTGATAAGTAATTAAAAATCATTTCCAAAAGTGATTAAGAGGCTCAATTGAACTATTTGTTTATTGAAACTATGTTAACTTTATTTTTTATTTAATTTAATTTGTCAACAGGTACAAGGAAACAAGTAACAGTATCAACATAGACATTGGGACAAAAATTGACACAATTAAAGATATAAATAGGCAAAACATAGCCATAAACACATGGGATGATTACTAAAAGATGGGAACAGTAGGACAGGGATGGTAGGCATGTAATAGGTACACTTATATACCTCTTAAGGACCTCTTAAAAAGCATGTTAGTGAATTTCATGGAACCTCAATTATTTCAGCCACTCCACACACAAACTAATTAAAAAACCCTTGTTCCTGCAGTCCAAAAGTGAGGAGCAGTTGTCTGGATTGCATGTTGGTACTCTCAGAATCTCTCCTTTCTTTGAGAGATTGAAAGTGGTCAAAATTTGACTTATTTTCACTGATTTCTACCAAAATGCCATACTTGCTCCTTCAAGGACATTTAGTCACGTATACCTTACATTTTAAGAGCAGAACCATTTTAGTTTACGGTAACCAAAAATTTGTTCAAAAATTTATAAGAAAAAGTGGTGCCAGATTCGTCCTAAAATATTATTTAGTAACAGCACTAAAAGATATAAAGGTATGTAAACATGTGAGAGCAGAAGGTTGCAAGGAAGTATTAAAAGTATGTGTTACTTCATTTACTGCATATACTGTATGTACACTAATAAATATAGATAATCAGCATAAACTGCATAAACTATGACGTCATCATCACATAAATGTCACCTGGCCCATGACAGTTAAGACAAGTACATAATTCACATTAGTGGGAGTAAAGATATCATTTTGGTGTCATTATTTGCCCATTGTTTTCCCCAAAACTGCATGATTATTGGGGAATTGAATGAGTAGAGGTTTGGAGGCTAAAACATATGAAGAATGGTTGCAGAAATTGAGTATATCTAGTCTAGTAAAAAGGACTAGAGGTGACATGATAGCAATATTTTGTGGGTTGCCACAAATAAGAGGGGGGTTAACCTATTTTCCAAAGCACCAGAATGCAAGACCAGAAACAATGGAGGGAAATTAATCAAGAAGAGAAGCAACCGAGAACTAAGGAAAATTTTCCTAACAATGAGAACAATTAATCAGTGGAATGGCTTGCCTTCAGAAATATTGGGTGCTCCATCACTGGAGGTTTTTGAGAAGACACTGGACAACCACTTGTCTGGAATGGTATAGGGCAGTGATGGCTAACCTTTTTGCCATTGTGTGCCAAAAGCTGTGGAAGTGGGGGATGGTCATATGCATGCATGCCCACACCCATAATTGACCCCCACATGATCGCCACTTTTTCACTTTCCCCAGCCTCCAGATCTTTTCTAGAAGTCTGGGGAGGGTGAAAACGGCCTTCCCCATTCCCCGGAGGTCCTACAGAGGCTGGAAATGGCCCGTTTCCTGACTTACAGTGGGCCTAGAAGGCCCAAAAATCAGCTGGCTGGTGAACTCGCGTGCCCACTTATATGGCTCCAAGTGCCACCTGTGGCACATGTGCCAAAGGATTGTCATCACAGGTATAGGGTCTCCTGCTTGAGTAGGGTGGTTGAATTAGAACTTCAATGTACCTTCCAGCTCTGTTATTCTGTTGTTCTGAAGTTGGAGTCCACCTATCTTAATATTGCTAAGGTTGAGATACACTGGACTAAACAATCTGATCAAAATGTTTCCTAGTTTTGAAAATTTCATCCCTGCTCATCCTTGGCTATTTTTTCTCTGTGTTTGTTCTTCCTCATGGGCATTAGCTGCTGTTTATTGGATTAGGAAAATCCCCATCTTTGATAATATTACAACTTGGTTCTCATCTCAAGGTAAGATACAGAGATTGTTCAGTTTGGGTTTAATCTCTTGTATGAACCCAACAATTGTGGTGATGTGAGCAGTCAGTTGTGATTTATTCACGTAATTGGGATTAAATCATAATTTCACCCAATGGATGGAGACTTAGAAGGTAAAAGATGGAGGACTTCAGATTTTTTTCTTTGTGACAGTTATGAACCAATCATATCATTTTTTGCTGAAACGTTTAGATAATTCAGGTTTGTAAGGGGTGTTCAAACAATTTAATAAAATTGCTGCTCTGGTCATAAATTTTGATTTTGTATTTAAGCTTATTTTCTCTTCTGTGAATGATACAGAATTATAGTACACAGTTAGGTTTTGCCAGTTTCTCCTTTCCGTATGCTACCTGCGTACGGAATGAATTTTTGTGAAGGTTGCTGACAGGAAGAGAATTTAGCAGAAAGGATTTTTCTCTGTATTGTGAACAAAAGATTAATTCTGAATTTGTCTATTTGCTCTGATGACTGGTATCATGTTTTCAAAAATAATATCAGAAAATATTCAGTGGAATTGAAAAGATATACAAAAGAGCATTTGTGTTTGCATTTCCACATAAATTATTATTCAATAAATGATCCTAAAATGAGGTGTTATATGTATCAGATACTGTTTGAAGTAATGGCTATGTTTGTTTGATCTTTGCAGCCTTGAACTAACAACCCACTTCCAATATCATGCATAATTAATTTGTTTCCATATACTAATATGATTAACAATTTCAGATTTTACACGGAGTACAGAGACATGTTCAAATAAAACAAGTTCTAATGAGAAAAATTGGATGTGGCAGCAAATCAGTGTTCCAGTAAGCAATCCAGTTTCCTATGTGTTTTTTCTATCCCTTCTGCATGTATTTTTGTTAGGGTTCCACTGTAAACAAGAATTTGTTTCATATTGGTTTAGCCAGAGTAAATACATTTAATCGACAATACTTTGATTGTAAATATTGTGATAAATAGGAATGTTTTTCTGAAGTTATACAGTACTACACATCAGTGGTGGGTTTCAAAAATTTTTACTACCGGTTTTGTGGGTGTGGCTTGGTGGTGTGGTGTGGCTTGGTGGGCAGGGGAAGGATACTGTAAAATCTCCATTCCCACCCCACTCCAGGGGAAGGATACTTTAAAATCTCCATTCCCTCCCCAATCTAGGGGAAGGATACTGCAAATCCGCTGTGACTTGAGAGGCAGGGAATAGATGGGAGTGGGGCCAGTCAGAATTTTTTACTACTGGTTCTCCAGAACTGGTCAGAACCTGCTGAAACCCACCTCTGCTACACACCTGAATGTTGTTTGGGGAATTAAGGTTAATAAGAAGAGCATTTAACATGGCTGGATCTATACACTGTATATCTATTTACAGCTTGTTTTAACAAAGCAGAATTAACTTGGTACATGCAATATAAATCATAGTTTACAACCCATAGTCAGAATGAAGCAAACAGTTTGGGTTGATATAATATGTAAATCCTGAAAATGAAAATAGTTTATGCTATCCATCAATATTCTAGATTAGAACCACTAAAACAAAAAAGTTTAATTTTTTGTTGATGCCTTCTAAGTATGTAGGATAATAACACTCAGTGGCGTCAGCCATCTGACCAGTCATAGATGCTGGCAAATGTGGTTTAAAAGAACTGGAGATCATCAAACATGTTCTGGCTTGTGTTGTTTCTATGGGCTGTTGTACAGGTGGGGTCCTAAAAGAGGACAAGACAATGGGCAGCAGAGAGGGAGAAACTGACTCAGAACTTACCTCATTAATTTGGAAACGGGAATCAGTGGTGCGAGTTCTACTACACATGTTCAATACATACAGTGTATTAGATTTATACCTTCCTCCAGGAGTTCAAGGAGTCAGAGAGAGCATTCCTTCTGCCAACTTTTTCCTACAATAACAACCTTTGTGATAGGCTGGTTTCAGAGAGAATGAATAGCCACAAGACGAGTTAGTTGAATAATGTAACCACTACACCATACTGGTTCATGTCTGATCTTCTATACTTCAGGGCATTCCTGTGTAGAACCTGGGAAGGTTCCAGAGGTTGCTGACTTGTAAATTTCCCCTCAAACCTAGTCATGCTGGCCAGATCTGCAAGATCAGGAGGGCCACAACTTCCTCATCACTTCACTGCTTTAATGAAAAGCTTTGCATCATGCTCTGTGTGAGTCAGTGAAATCCTTCTTCTTGCCTTTACACATAAACAAGCATATCCCCACTCTGATCCTGTGTTAAGCCACTATTCTCTTGTAAGTTATGTTAGATTCCCAACTGAGTTAGAGGGAGGGAGTCATGCTTAAATATTGGAACCATGCCAGGGTATAGCAGCTGAAGACCTTGTACAGTATCTTTGTTTAAAATCAAAATACTTTAAAAAGCAAATAGCAATAAGATAAGAAAAATCTGGTTTAATGTTCCTGTCGTTGAAAAGAGGAATAAGTTTGCATTAAACATGATCATGAGTGGAGGTTTTTCACGCAGTGGCCGTGCAATGGTGCAGCTGTTGCCCTTTGAGATGCCAAAACTTAATGAAGTAGGATAAACCTTGCTGAGGAGACAAACACATAAATGAGATTTATCCCAAGAAGGATTAACTTCTGTACTTACACATTTCCAAGGACAAATAGTGAGCAAAGCTTTCCACATGTCATCAGGCGTCTGGCCTGTGGGGTGTGATTTACGATTCACACATGCTGAGAATTTCACAAATCCTCTGAAACACGTTGAAATCAATGTTTCTTGCTGATCCAAAAATAGCTCTCTTGAGCTTCTAAGTGCAAACATGTTTTTCAAAAACAAAACAAAACAAAACTCCTCTGTTGGGGTAATTCAACAGGCACATTATCCATGAAGTCAGGGCGGGAATTAGGAGGAAGAGGAGAATAGCAAAGCTGTTGCAATTTGCAGCAAGGTTGAAATGTTGGTTTCTTGCACAGAGTGATAGAGACGGCAATCCTTTTGCATACTTAGTTGAGAGTAAGCCTTATACAACTAAGAGTTCTGATTTCAGAATGCACATACACTATTGACCTGAGTTACTGCATCATTCATAATAATTCAAGAGATTTTTCCTTCCTTTCTTTACAACCTTGTGAGAACCATTTCTCTACAGCCTATTTTGCTGTGCTGAATCTGGATTGAGTTTCTCTAACCATCAAGATATAATCAGAAGGGAACAATTATCAACCCAACTTTTGCAAAGCTAAGTCCTGCCTTACTTTTCCTTTAGATATGGTTCACACAACAAGCTAAGCCTGTCAGCCCTGGATCCATCTTTGGTCAGAGTTTACAGGGCTACCACAGTGCCAAGATGGGCTTTATCTGCAAATGATTATTTCTTTACTTCTTTATTTTACCATTCTTACATGCTGTTCCAGTTTTTGAAAGTCCAAATGATGCACCACACATATAACAAGAACATCATTAGAAAACACTTCAAAGCTAGAGAGGACTTTTTTTTTTAATTTGTCAATTACATATTAGGTAATATATTTATATATATGTTTTCATAGATTTTACAGTTATAAGTATGTAGGTTTTGGTATTTTCGGGGTTTTCCCGAAAAAATCAACTATACCAACTATTACACGGGAAAAAACCCAAAAATACCACCCCACCCCCCCAACACAAAAGTATAAGCATGAATTGAGTACATAAAATGAATACAAATAAAGAGAACATTAGGACAGGGACGGTAGGCATGCTGG
>JANHFP010002500.1:62916-76880 GCA_032468135.1 Calamaria suluensis | reverse complement strand
GGTTTCATCTGGGGGTGTGTCTGTCTTGCGGAAGATTGGTGGTCTGTCACCTTCATCACTCAGCACGTCGGTATGCATTTGTCTGACCTCGCCTCAAAGCGGCGGTATCCAGAAGGGGAGGAGCTTAAAAATGTGCATGCCCGGTCCTGATTGGTTCAGCAGAGCAGAACCCGATAACGATGATTGACGTCGCATCCTGCTAAGAAAAATGGTGTTCAGGTAAGACAACACCCATTCTGGAGATGACATGTTTTGTGCTTTTCCATCCATCTTTGCTCTCTAGGAAACAGACAACTACTCCAGTTTGTCTTGGTCATTTTTCTTGGTAGATGGCCATGTTTCCAACCATATATTTCCATTGTCTTTATTCTTCACAGTGCCAGTAGGCCTAAATGGTATCCAGCTTTGTTTTTAAACACACAATTTTCTATTTATTTGACTTTCAAATAAAATCAGTGGGTAACAAGAATGGTTGGTGTCAAGTTAGATACCCTTTTCCTATTTTTTTATAAAACTGTACTCCATGGTGTTAAGATAACTTTTGCCGAATAAACTATTAAATTAAATAAAACATCTATTCATTGAAAATGTTATTACCTGGACATGTAACTGCTGTATTGCCAATCAGAACTCAAAATAGTTAAAAAAAAAGTTGACTACTCCAGTATTGGCATGCGTTAAGTAACAATAATAACAAAATCTTTCATGAGTGTGTTCAGTATATCTTTGAGATTTGGATCTTTTACCACTTAAACATTTGAAACAAATCGCTGGATTAGAGCTATCTTAAGCAAGTAAAAATTCAGTGCTAAAAGTAAGGAAAAATACTCTTGTCACGGAAGATTTTCCATTATGTTTTTCCCCCTTAAGTTTCTAAGAATGAGTTAATTGAATAACATACACAGCACATACTGTATAAAAGCACATGTTACTGGTTTTATACAGTAATTTAAATAACATATATTTTTTCATACATGTAGAGTTGGAAGCCATCATCATTAAGCCATCAAATCTAAATGATGTAGTTGTAAAACAGGAAATCATACGACTTCATTGCTTAGTTAGTGACTGCAGTTTAGGCATTCCTCATTGCTGTCATTCACTGAGAATTGCAAGTCATTGTGAATATGCGCTCCAAGCCAAGCCATTCTGGGTTTGATCCCTCTCAGCCCCAAGTCACAGTAAAGTAAGGGTCTGCCTCCATCTTGCTCCACCTGCCTATCCACCCTCTGTATTTTTGACTGCCCTGCACTGTGCCTTGCTGGGCAGGAAGCAACCCCTATGGCTATGGGACTGCTTGCCACACCCAGGAAACTCCATGTTTGTTTGTTTGTTTTTTTGTTATTTTCTGTTTTGGTTGTGAAATATACTCTGCCAAATATAGTTTGGACTGTTCTTTAGCATGCTTGGGAACCTGTTCTTCGGAAATGTCTTACAAATTTTATATCCATTATTTATTCCTACAAAAAATTAGTTGTAAGTAGTTGTAAAACCCTCTGTTCTTAATATTCCCTGTTCCTTTCAATTCTATAGCAATTAGTTTTTAGTTTTGATACCCATGCTGTTCTTTTATTCCCCCAAAGCATTAGGCCATAGTTGGTCACTCTAGTTACAATAGATTGGGTGAGTTGTAGTATCATGGAGATTGAGTCTCTTTTATGATGATTGGATAGCATAGGGTCAGCCAGAAGAGACAAGGAATAACAACAGCAGGCCTGAATAAAATTGTGTGTTCAACAGTTTATTTAACTTGAGGGAACACTGTGGATGCTTGACAAATAATTGTTCTGAGTGAGTGGTTGCTGTGGGTTGGAGTCAAAAACCAAAAATGCCTGTGAAAAGTCTTGGGGGTCTCAAAGGATTTTGGTCAATTTGGAAGATAACAGAATTTCTATGACCATTAAAGATGGCCAAGACATTATCTTTGAAGAACCTGTCAGTTTTTATTATTTCTCTTTAAAAAAAGTAGGCACAGACCCCATCCCATGTGGTTATCATGATCAATGCATCTTCATTCCATTATGCAGGTGCATTATGCATATTTGAATAGATATCAGAATACATAACTGTTTTAATTTAACAGAATAAATCTGTTTTTCCTATAATTTGAGTTGAGAGATAGCTGTCCTCTTCAGGACCTCGAGAAGGTAAGGCCTTAAATTGAATGTAGCTGTTTAAAATTAAAAAAAAGATTATATTGTTCCTTTGTTTAAAGTAAGAGAAGCTACCCCTTCTCTAACGTCCTGGAAGGAGCAGCACAAAGATGGTTTGTTTATATGTTTATAATTGTGCTTCCAATGAATTTTTCATCATCTCTGTTCTAATTGGCATCCTCAATTACTTGCAACTATGTCTGCTGTGACTAGAATCTTATTCTTTATCATATCTTATTATTTATCATTATTATTTATAATGATATTTTATTTATAATTTATTTATTATTTATAATGATATAATGATATTATTTATCTTATTATTTATCAGATCAAATTAATCTTTTGTTACAGTCACACATCAACATCATTAGCTTTCCTATTTTTCCTATTTTTCATATTTTTCATATTAGGCAGAGATTTAAATATCAGATGAGATCCTGACTCAAGTTCTAGAATAAGCCTGTCTGTATTCAGAAAATCCTTTGAATTGATTGGTCTCCGGGTGTTTGGACTGTTGAATTGGGGCCTCTGCATTTGATCTTCACTAAAATGCTAAGAGGCAATGAATTGGAGCCTCCGCTTTTATGGAGGCTGCAAACAGTATGACAGTCAAGTTTGTAATGGCTTATTTATGATTATGGAGCCATTGCTTGAACAAAACATGTTACATATGTCTTGATTGTAAATCCCTGAGACTATTCTGTCTATGTGGCCAGGGAGACTTTTGAACATTGGATTAGACGGGCTGCCAACAGAAGTCTTACCTTGGGCTCCTGACACAAAGTATTATAGTATCGGCACAACCCAAAGACTGACTCAAGATGTTCATTGTTACTTCCATAATAAGAATCCATGCCACTAAGAGAATTTGAACTATGATTCCAGAAACGGCAGCTACTATGGAAAAAGTTAGATCCCATTCACAGATAAGGGCTGTTGTGGCTGATACTTCATATGATTGTATGGCTGGAGAAGTAAAAGAATGTTCATTACTTCACAACCAACAATTCTATCTGTTGTTTCTTAGAAAAAATAATCTATCGTGGCTAAACATAAATAGAACAAGCTCAAAATTCTTTGCAGTTGAGGAGAAAGGGAGACAATCCCCATGATGTGTTTCCAGAATGGTATGTGGTGGTTCATTCTGATGCCCAAATGCAGCTGTTACTATTTTACAAATATTGTTACTTATTTATTTGGTAAATTTATACAGCTGCTCATCTCACATGTGTGACTCAATAGAAGTTAAATATTTTTTAAATAAAAAATAAAGCGGATAACCACACTTAGCAATGTGTGCGTATGTCACTGTGATCTTTTGACCCCCCCATATGTTGTTGCAGTATTAGTCACAGTGCTACTCTTTTTAACTAAGAGCATTTTTAGTGTTCTAGCACAACAGCTTGTATACTAATGAAGCCAAATCTCTTATATTTACAGTTGATAGTATGATTTATGTTTACCCTTTTATCATTTCTTATTAGGGTATTCTTCTTCCAGAACCTAATGTAATAACTCTGAGAAATATTTGCTAATATTTGCTAACTTTTAAAATGTGGATATTAATATTGCTATTATTAACCCTAATATCCAATATTGTAAAAGAATATAGCTTGAATGTCATTGTGCTTCACAAGTACAATCAAATTGCAGTGCATTTTGGAAAAAAATTTCAGATTGAAAGCTTTCAGATCTTTGTGGCAAAATAGATCAGCACTTTTTTTCTAAAACACTATAATGTTTAGCTATTTATAATTAGTTTTCATGTCCTTGTAGAGTATCCACTGCACTAGTTCATTCACACTTTTTGTACTGATCCCTTTGTCTCAATGTTCTAAACTTTTAAATAAGACCGTTCATTTTATCTAATGCCAGGGTATCTGCCGTTATCACTTGCTATGGAGCTTTCAATCAAGAAATGATAGTCTTAGAAGGCCTAATCCTAGTGCTTATATATTTTTAAGTCTTCAAACTAATCTAATACCGTATAACAACAACAATAATAAACAAAACTGCCTCATCATGCTTGATAAACAACATCTCAATATCCTTGTTGATCATTTTACAGTTTTCCACCTGACAATTTTTGAAAAATGTGGAGACATCTACTCTCAACCTTTATTTTCTTAATAAATATTTGTAGATGTTTCACATTATGAGAAATTATTCCTGCTCTTGTAATAAATGATGTTGAATATTATCTTCATTATTTTTTGTATTTTGTATTTTTTGTATTTTGTATTGTAGATCAGTGTAAAATATATAAAATTACAACCGTTCTTGGAATTAATATATATAATAGCAATGTTATAGAGATTCCTAAAACAAAAGTAAAAGTCTTTACACCAGTAAGATCTAACTGTAAATATTGTATTCAAGACTAGAAAGACTTAAGATTTGGCAGTCCAGTATAAACAGCAGCATTTATACTATATTGTTAGGGTGAATTCTATATCTTTGAACCTTTTTTCTAGATGAAACAGTAGCTTTGAAGAGCAATAAAAGAACTGTTTTTTTCTTGAAAAAAATAATTACATAAAAATATTATTTAAATGTTCATTAGTCCATTTCTACAACAGAAGCAAGGTAGAGAAATTATAAGTGAGCTGGTAAAATAATCATAAAATAAAATTTGCCATGGAATTGAAAACTATGAAAAAATATTAGCACTATTTTTTATTTTTGCTGTCTTAGGGACCTACACTTTGGAGGCGAGCATTTTTATTGCCATTCTATTCTTTAGATAATGTTATTTTCCCAAGAAGTTTTTTTTAAAGCCTTATTCCTTAAAATACCAATTTTATTTTTTCTGTTTAAAAATAGCAAAAATTTCAGAAGCTTAGAGGTGAGGTAATGGCATATATGTTTATCTAGAGGAAAAAAATATTTCTCTGCAGAATTAGTGTTCAGATCCATTGATGAAGGAAATGTCAATTTACCTTTGCATGGGAACACATAGGTCCACATTTTAAAAAAGCAATAGTTGTATATGCCTGAGATAGGATCAGTGTTTCACAGATTTTGGCAACAAAATCTTCCATTTTGTTGCCAAATTTCATAATGCATCAAATAAGGAAATCATTTTATTCCGGCAACTGGTAATAATTTTTTGTCAGCTCGCTTGGTTTGCCCGTGTTAATCTATGAATCAAGCAGCTGTATAATTTAACTTGGAATTTCCTAACAGTAACATTAACAGTTAATGTCATAAAATGACTTTGTCACTGCATTGCAACATCTATGACCTGATGAATACCTTTCCCTTTAAAAAATGGAATCAACATAAACTTAATGTTTTATTTTCACTTGCCCTAATTTGTGCCTTTGTTTTTAGCTATATTAACAGTATTTAAACATCAGGAGCTCTTTAACCATGCATTATTATAACACTATGCACCCTGGAGCTGTAATAAGCAATGGGAATCATCTACCCTTTGCTAGGAACAGTACATGCATATGGATATTTGATTAAAAGAAAAAAAAAGTTAATCTTCTTTACAGTGTAATGTGGATACACTTGAATCTCTTGATTATTTTAAAAAAATTAATAAAACTAATAAAGTTCAGGCGGAAATCTCTAGTGATCTAAACTAAGTATACCTAGAGCCGTAGCAGTCTCTTTTATCTGTACAGATTTCTTTGCCTATTGTGGACCTTGGCTTTAACTAATTTAAATTTCCCATGGCTTTGGATTGCAGACTAGGTTTTCTGCAAGAGTGCCCATGCTTACATGGTCATATATTCTGGGCGACTTTTCACTTTTTGTTGTCATTCTGTTGATTGGTAGGTGAGGAATTTTTCCACTTCTCTCAGTTTGATCTTTCTTCCTTATCGCCTTCTATTTATATGTCTTGCAGGTTGGGAAGCTCTTCGTTGTCATTTGAGCTATGTGAATAAGTGGGAAAATGAGCTTTCTGTTTCTATATAAAATGTTAGCAGAAAATTTAACATTTTGGGTGAAAAAACCCCTTTGGCAAACGGATTCTCCAATGTAACTATTGTCAAAATACAATGTGAAAAGAAAAAAAACCTGTTATTTGTAGGAAGTTTGAATTATGCTACAATTTAGTATGCTCTTTGACATTTCAGGCAAAAGGTCATAAAATGAAAATGTCTAATCTCCTTGCACGGAATTATATACCACATTTTCAAAATCCATTATATTATTCCAAATGAAACCAAGAATTAAAGATGAAATATTAATCCCTTGAACAAAATGAAGAATTAGAATGTAAATATAGGGTGAAAGAAAATAGTTAAAATCTTCACATTGTGCTACATCATTAGGAACATATTTTTGAAGGTATTGTGCATTGTGATCAACTGTCCCATTGTTATACATGTGTGGCAGCTTCCCAGCTATCATATTTTGTAAACATACATTTTTACATTTATTTCAGTATTGTTTAAGCAATTGCTGGTAGGTAACAGCAACTGCAAACATTTATAAAATTGAAACAACTTTAGCCACCCATACAAATCTTGCAATATAAATGTGAGTTAATAAATAAACAAATATGCCAGTTAGCCTGTTTAAATAGTTATCTTGGACAAGGTTAGTATTTAATGCTTGTTCCTTAATGCAGTGATACTTTTCAAAAGTTAAAGAGCACTGTTGAAACATGTTTTTGGAATTATTCATGTATCTTAGCAAGAATCACTTGGAAATAAATTATATTATAAGTAAGTCTCAATTTGAAATGCATTCTAGCACGTTATAAAACTGTTTAAAAAAAGGTTCAAGTTTATGGCATTAAATATTTCAATTAAATGCAGTGGTGAACTTTGGCACCAACAACTTCTTTGATTTTCTAATATAAATAATAAATACTTTGTATAATTTACAACTTTTGGTAATATATATTTATATTTTCTAATACCTTCAAGATGCCGTACCCGCCAGATTTATACCTAAATTTTGTATTTAAATTTCTGTTTTAACAAAATAACATAACAGTAATAAAATCAACATTTGGACTACTTGACTGTTAACCTTAAATTTGTTTTAGTTTGTTTTTTCAGCTATTGATGCCAAGCAAAATTTGATCATTTCATCACAAATGTATATTTTGGAGAAGCTTCAGAAATGTGCAAGTATTACAATCTTATAAGAGTTGTAACAGGGTATGGCAGAAATATAATCTAAAATGGAATTCAAAACACTTAAGATTACTTCTACTATAAAGTTGTGCTTCTTAGTACGTTAAAAAAGTTTCCTATATGGCTTTTGCTTTCTCACATGTAAAAGGATGCATCCACCATCAGAAGGTATGCAAACATTGTTACTGGTATATAATTTACTTCGGGGAAATATTCAGTTGCTAGAGCACTGATCATCTTGTGTATCTGTGTGCTCACATGTGAGCTGAAACTTTTCTTCCTTTAGTGTTTTGGCACCTTAAAGACCAATATGCTAATTATCATTTTCTATGGATCACAGGACACTTCAATCATTACCTGTTTCTTAATCTTTAAAGGCCCCCAAGATGCTTTGTACACAAAGAATAAATATTAAAAAATCCTTTGGAGAATTTTTTCCTGATTCGTCTTCATAACTTGTTAATATATGGATTTTTTTTCCAGTGAAAAAAGAGGCTGTTCAACAATCAAAGTGTTTTATTGTTATACGCTCACCTTGTGTAAAAATAAAATGTTGTCATTTCTGAATCAAAAGCAGTAACTAAGCCTGAGAGCTGTGAATCCTTCTGGCTTCTAGGTCAAACCAGTTTTCTGAGAAATAAGTCATTTTCTAAATAGTAGGAACAACTACAATAATGGGGAAAATTACAAATGTAGCCTTGGTGGTCATTTATGTATTTAACCAATGTACAATGTTAGGCTGACATGTACTTATAATTCTGTTTTAACAGAATAAAAAAAGTTAAAAGGATTAGATAGGGTTTGTACTCTGTTTAGGAAGACAATGATAGGATATGAGGAGCAACATTCAGGGAAGCTTACTGAAGCAGAGAGAAAAATCAGTTTACATTTGTAGTATGTGAGTTCTTAAAATATTCACATGTAAAGAGAATTGCTGCCAATTTGTATAAAGTTACCAGTTAAATTCTTTATGATGCAGAGTTCTTAAGCACATTTCTTTCAGACATCTGAACTGACAAGGGTTTTTTTATTTGAGAAGGGCGGGGAACATGTTAGCAAGTGATAAGAACTGCTCTTTTCTTCACAAAAATTATGGGGAAAAGCTAATTTCCTTCTGTCAAAACTAGTACTTTACTGTTACTCTTTCCTTCATTTAATGATCAGATAGAATTTTGTTGAAGGGGTCGTTGTACCATACTTTGGATGTTAAAAATCTTATTTATAAAGGAATATCCTCCTGCTAATATTGTTTCTTCAAAAACCTTTGCCCATAAGATTCTGTTTCGTTTAATTTTTTATTTTATTTTTTGAAAAAAGCATGATAGTGGATTTTGATGTGAAATATTGATTTAAAAATATTAGTAAACTTGCTAAGCACTAAAAAATAAATATAACTCTTTTCCCCTTTTATACCACTAGCATCAATGTACCTACTTGGTTTGATTAATCACATCCTCCTGTGATTTTAGGCATATTTCTTTTGCTCTTCTGGAAATGATTTAAAATTCAAAGAATTCTATCCAGAAACTTGAAATACAATATGCTAATGTATAGTTTGTCCCAGTTCTTGAGCATGTTCTCAATCTAATGTTAGAGTGCTTTAACCAATACAACACAATTTCTGTGTCACCATTCTTTATGCTATCTTTTTGCAAAAAGATTGTCAAATGTATGGGACTAGCCCACTCTTTTGGAGTCGTTGAGCAGGGGGTGTGGGGTGGGAGGAAATGATCTCAGAAGACTCAAAGGAATTCTTTAAACTTCTAGCAGGGCCAAGGGGTCAATGTCAGATTTAGTCATGCTGTTATTTTAGCCCAGTCGTCCAGAGAGATGGCTGAAAAGTGAGTCTTTTATTTCTTTTTTGTGTGATGATTAACAGGATTAAATGTAAGCTGTTGTGTACTTAGTCCCAATTAGTTTCTCATCTGAGAGGTTCATTATGATTTTTCCCCTTAGTATTCATTTTGTAATTTTTAAAGTGTTTAATTATGCTTCAGAATGAAAAGAAACAATAGAGCTGCTCTTTTCCTGCAGTAGTTGCTTTCTTCTTTGTTTGTAGCAGTATGATTTATGAAGAGGCCTTAAATTTTGGGGTTTTGTCCTGTCCTTTAGGAAGATTCTCCAGCTTTACTCAGTTCTTAGAATATCCCCAAATCAGAGCATCACAATAATTTAGTACATTATGACATACAAAAATAACACTCTCGCTTTTTAAATTGGTATTAATTGAAAATTGAAAAACTACTGTATACTATATTAATAGTTATGAACTACAATCTTTAATTTATTATTCATGTATGAAAAGTCATTAAAGATCAAATACTTGAATATAGATAAACTTTTAGTATATAGTAAATGAATGAATACTCTTGTATATATGTCCTCATGAAGGCTGTATCTTTATTTAATATAGTTGAGAACTTAACTTTTCAGTACTGTATCAAATGAATTTCTTTAAAATTAAACACCTTTAATTTTTAAACTTGGGAGAATGGGAAAAATGGATTCAAATTGTATCTACAAAAATTGTTTAACAAAATATATTGACATATATTGTTTTATAGAAACTACAAAGAAATTAAGCTTATTTTATGTTTTGTTTGATTTAAATTGTTTTTCTTTATGTATTAAATATAGAGCTTCTTGTACCGTACATATTGCTTAAATCTGTAAACAATACAGATTTAAAGATACCTTTGAGGAGGACAATCAGTTAGCAATTTTACATCTTAGCTTATTTGATTATAAAATTGCTACAAATTACAGTGTGGTTGCTGCCAAACTTACAAATCAAACTTTATGTATCTTTAATTTAATATTTGACTGAAATACAGTTTTAAGGTACTTATTTCACTGAAATAAGTGGAATCTCTTTTCTGCTGAATAATTTTGCAGGCCTAATGTTGCTACATAGTTGGACAAATCTTCAGATCTGATGCGAAAACATTATTTGTTGTTCTTTGATCATTGGGGTAAAATGGAAGTTGAGTATTTGAAAGATTATTATTCTTTTCATTCTAATTATATATTAAATCTTCAGAAGTAAGGTGTCTGTTTCTGTGGTATTAGCATCTTCCCCTTTCCTCCTCAAAACATCTTCACAGGAAGAGGAAAGGGAAGAGAGATAAGAAACAGAATTGTTACTTAAGTACTGTAAAACAATTTTTAAAATTTGTTTTGGATAGAATATAAAGAATGATAATCTGCTGTACAACCGAATGAGAATGGGAAAAATAGTTGTCTATTCTTGTATCCAAAATATTCCATTGTTAATGTGTGTCTTTTCATCCCTAAACCGTTAGTGTGGCTTCTAAAAGACTTCAGATCTTGAAACTTTTATTCAGAATTACTCCTGTTTACAGCTGTTGTATATCTGTAAGTAATTTTTCTATTACATAGTTGTAATGCTCTTATTTATTCTGTATGTCCTTATCTTAGTATTTGAAGGCAGATGTCTTTATAGATTAAATTTTAACATAATTAAATAATTGATTGCTTTAAATATCTACATTACCAGGCTCCTCAAGATCACATAAGAAGATGGTATTTGAGTACCATGAAGTTTTAAGCTGTTGGCAAAGCAATATTTGATATTATAGTACATAATGGTATTTAGTTTACCAGCAGAACGTATCTTTGTGTACTTTATATATAATGTTTAAGGGAAAATTACTCATAATTTAGAGTATCTTATCTAAATAAAAGAAAGGTATGTTTAAAAAAACAAAACCTAAGTGAATAGTAAAATACTGAGGGAAGATTGACATGTTGGTGTCAAGTAATTTGATAACATAATAGTTTACTAACATCTATCAGCATGATGATTATGTTAGTACTCTATGATTTGAAACAAAGCTTTTTCAAAAAGCAGCAGGAATTCATCTTTCATTTAGACATCAGAATATTTTCCTCATAGGGGATAAGGGCAGTGTATATAACCATAACAGAGCATAATAAAACATTTATAGAAAAACTTTTGAGCAGGTTTAATCAGTGGTTACATGGTATATATTGGAATATTTATATAGTAAATGAAATATTGGAGTGACTTTTTGATAATAACATGAAACTTGAAATCAACTGAAAAAAAGTATATTTAAATAATACAATAACATATCTACATTTTTGTTTCTATAGTTCTCTACTTCTCAGGTGAAGGGGATGAAATTGTCTAGCATGACTGCCTCTTTTTCTGTATTTGCTTCTCTCATTCTTTTTTTTTTACTCTGAAAATCTTTAATTAACAAGTAAAATTATATTGTACATATATTGAAGATCAGATAATTTTACTTAATCTACAAAACTGAACATCTTTGGACAAAATAAGAAACATTTAAAAGTTTATTGAAATATTGTACAAGATATAGTGTATAAATTTCTTAGGCATAACTTTGATTTAGAGAAGATCCTAACCCATGTTGCATCACACATTGATAAACCTGGCTGTAAGATCCAGGGAGCACAATCCAAAATAAGCAGATTCTGCAGCCATTAAGAAAAACAGCAGGAGACTCTTTTATGGAAATAAGAGTTGCAGTCATATAAATTAGGAACAGAAGAACCACAGTTAGAAGAAATTGGTAAAATTGTAAGCTTAGTTTGTATCTGTTGTAAACAAAGGGTATTTATGGTGTGTGTGTATGTGCACGCACGCACACCCCCACACAAAGAAATATAGAGCTGTTTGTGGGCATTTTTCTCCTCTGTCATATATATGTTTTCTGATTTTCCTCCACTCAGCATGGAAAATGAGCTAGTTGTTGGTATTTCTGTCTTTCTCTGATGGAATAAATATCACCTGCAAAGGAACTATTTAGATCAGGGTCTGTCTGTCCCCGGCCTTGGACTGGCACCAGTCCGTGGGGAGGCAGAAACCGGGCTGAAGAAAGGAGCAAAGACCTATCTGTGCACATGCAGGATGCAGGCAGTGCATGAAACCACGCCCCCTCTGGTCTGGGGAAAAGTCTTTCACCATAGAACTGGTCCCTAGTGCTCAAAAGGTCAGGGGCCACTGATTTAGATAAAAGACTTAAGTGGTCCTGGATGTAATGTGGTTACCTTGTCCTGATCAAGAAGCGAAACTGAGAAACATCTAACTTGTAGCTTACACCTAAGTAACTAACCCAGTTTAAGATTTGATAGACTAATAAAAATAATTACATTTGTCAACTTTTTTGAAGAGTTTTCCAGTAGCTTGTTTTACTATATGGCTTTAGAAGACAGCTCAACTGTTTAAAGAAATAAATGCTTTAAAAAACTAGGCCAAGTTTTTTACATATGTATATATTGTATATGTATATATTGTATATGAGCTGAAACTGATCTTTCCATTTTAAGTAGATTCTTAGTAGATTCCAAAATAAGAAATACTGATTGTTACAGCATAGTATATTTAGATGACATGAAAAATGGATTGTTTATGGTATCTGATCAATAGAAGCAACAATATTTGAAACTGGCCGCAGTAAGATCTTACAATATATTACATTTTGATTTATTTACATCTTTAGTTAGTCAGACAGAAAATTTTACTTTGGTCATTCACTAATAAAAATACATTCAATAAAATTAAACAAAGCAAACTTTTTTCCCCAAAAAAGTTTTTATTTTTTATTTCTTATAAACATATTTAAATGTACACTCTTTTTATCCATCATTTTCCATTCATTTTTTTATTATTATTTTTAGCTATTCAGGACTGCTCTCTTACCATTTACCCTCCTTTGTTTTACCGCAACTTTTCCTCTTTTCCTCCCCTTCTCTTCCTTCCTCCATCTCTTCCTACTTTCTTCATTCTTCCTCTCCTCCTCTTTCCTACTTCCCTTCCCTTCCCCCACTCCTTCCCTTTCTAAGGAGGGGAAGGAAAGGAAGGGGAAAGAGGATTATGAGAGAGGGTTAAAACGATCTTCTTAAATTGAAGATTGTTGTCATCCATTTGTGGGCAAAGTTTATAAATAATTTAGCAAAATTTTGCTATTTTTAGAGAAATACTACGAAATAGTTATTAATAGTTACCAGGACTATGGAAACTTTGACAAAAGAAAGTATAACTAAGTGCAAACTTAATTTCCTGTAGACTTTTAATTACTGTAGCTATACAGTAGAAAATAGTATTTCTCAATTTTAGAGGAAGTCATGAGCCTCCTTAACTCAGTTATACTCGGAGGTGCCTTGTTTGTATTCCATGATTATATTAGCCTTTCCTAAACATCTGAAGTGTTTCAAGATAATATTAAGCAAGCATAAGGCACTAAATGCATGTGAAGTGTGTATCCAGAAAACATGAGTGCTTCTTTGGTCAGAATTTGTATTCAGAACTTCCCAAATTTAATACTAGAGAAAACAACAATATGTTACAAATGGTCCCTGCTCCTTAGAGTTTGGGTGTGATCACCTGTAATATAAATTTGGCAGGACTCAAGTGGGCTAATTCACTTGGATGCTCAGTTTCACTCTTTTAATATTTGGTGGCTGTGAGATATTACTAATATCTTGATCTTCATTGAGATGATAATATACAAGGGTGGAATGGGATTGATTTCCCTTTGAAGTTTTAATGTTACCGTATTTTTCGGACTATAAGACGCACCCAACCATAAGACGCACATAATTTTTAGAGGAGGAAAACAAGGAAAAAATATTCTGAAGCAAATGGTGTACTAAAATAATTTAATAAATAATAACAAAATAATATTTCAACCATGTTAAG
>JANHFP010002500.1:19911-39453 GCA_032468135.1 Calamaria suluensis | reverse complement strand
TGTATTTTAAATCTTGTTGGCTGTGCACCGCCCCGAGTCCATTGGGAGAGGGGCGGTATATAAATGTGAACAATAAATAAATAAATAAATAAATAAAAGAGCACAGCAATCCAGGGCTGGAAGGTACCTGGAGGTCATCTAGTAAAAACCCCTGCTCCAGCAAGACAAGTGAGTTTCTGTCTTTTGAAACACCCCCATTCACATAGCCACACCCAGTCACATGACCCACCCAGTCACATGACCCCCAAGCTACGGCCCAAGACATGCCCACAGAACTGGTAGCCACAGTTTTTAGATTTCACCCCTGTGTTGAGGTTAGTTATGGGTATTTCTTGCGTTATTTATCTGTCATCTCTGCATGCAAGTTGTTGGTTAAAGCACATGATCTTTAAACCATTGTCATCTTCTGGGGACTAAGGAAGGTGCATCTTCCTCTACCCGCTTGGATAGCATTCCTCTTGAAGTTTGAATAGCTTTAACTCTATTGGGGTGTTATACAGCTGTGAAACTGGCTTTTCTAACAGGCCAAGAACAGTAATCTATTTCTTGGTAATCTATTCCAATAGTGTATTTGTTTTGAGTATCTGATATATGGTCAGGTAAAAAACAGGTATTTGTTATCTTATTTATATTGCTTTTATCATGGATTTAAACCTAGTACATAAGCCACCAAGAGTTAGTTTGGTGATGGTATATAAGAAATAAATAAGATTGAAATTTGTTAAATAGGTAATTGTTGATGAGCACGTAGGGTGTGTCAAATTTTTCAGCTTTCAGTTTTCAAACATTAAGGGTGCTCAAAGGTTGTGACATACCTTGGAGATCATAAATATATTTAATATAATTTAGATTTGCTTGGTAAGTAATTATATATATATATATATTTAATATTTTGTTTGGTTCACTTGTAACGTAATAGCTGTTGACCATCAGATAAAATAACATGTAATGCAGGGAGAGGCAGGAAAATACAAATACAAGGCTGTTATCTCAAGTTGCATATGGGCCTTGACACAATTTCAAAAGTTGGTATAAACAATCAATGTATACCTTTAGTAAGAATAATGTGTTCCTTTACCATCAACCTGTTTCATGAAGTAAGAAAATAGTACGAGAAAAGAGAATTCTGGAGAAAAAGGAATATCAGAAAGAAAGGGAAGCAGTAATGCCATCTGCTAGTATTACAGATCGCTTGTGACTGCCAACAGAATGTGACTATTGAGAGAGAAAAAATGTCAACCATAGTTCTAAATAATATTTCAGATTTTAACACAACAATGTTAACATATCTTATGGAATTGTGCAGCTCAAAACTAAGTAACTGATTTTGTTTTGTGTTTCCCTGAAAATAAGACTTCCCCGAAAAATTAGCCGTCCCTGAAAATATTTAACCGCATGCGCAGCCGGTCCCCGCCATTTCCTCTGGTTAGGGTTAGGGAGACAGAGCTGGAAATCAGTTAAGATGGCAAGAGGAGCCCTGTCTTGCTCCACACACCCCAAAATTATATGACCTCCCGCAAAATAGGGCCAAGTGCTTATTTCAGGGCTCAAAAAAATATAAAACAGAGTCTTATTTTCGGAGAAACATGGTAATATTTTTATTTGACTTCTGATGATACTAAGGAGAAATGACCACCACCCTATCTACAGTTTTTCCAATGACATTTTATACTGTAAGCTGCCCACAGCTTATTGGATACAAGATGGGTGGCAAATTTTATAAACAAACAAACAAACTAGAGACTTTCCTTAAACTAATATATTCAACATATTATCCTCTATTTCCCTCACTCTTGCCAAGTACATGACTAAAGAATGGGAATTACTGTTATTAATTCTGTTATAAATTGGATCCAAGGAATCATTTTAATAAATAGCTTCTAAGAGATAGTATTTATTTGATTGATTTTCTGATCATTTCATGGTACTCTTAGTAAATGTCTCTAAAATCATAATTGAAAGGCATTTAACATCTTTTTCTTAAATTGTTGTAATAGCCACCTTTCACAGTGGTACATTATCAGGGGGGTTACTTTATTCTTATTTTTGTTGTCATAGAAATATCTTTGTCCTTCATGGTCTTATCCAAATTGGTTATGCCTTTCTCCATAGAATTAATGTCTTATTCATATGTCTCACATACTTATTTTTATTTTTGAGGCCCTTAAAATACAACTAACACTTGCCAACTTTCCTTCTCCATCAACTGTGACTTTATTATGCAAACTAGTTCACATCATCTTTGTCATTGTCATGTTTAACATAAACCCTGTCTGTGTACACACAGAGATACACAGATACAAACCTCTTTTTCCACCTCTAAGAGAAAAAAATCTTTTTCTAAATTTGTTCACATAGAGAAGCTAGAACTGTTATAGTTTCTTCTCTTGCTACTTTAAAAACAGAGAGGTAAATATATAATCTAAGGTTGAAGCTTTCTGACAGTTTACCCATTGATTCTTCTGCTTCAGTTTTACAGCACAGTTATTTCCTGGATGTATTTTGCCTCTACAAAAAAATTCATCATTGCATAATCTCGCTTATAAAGAATTTCAATTTCCTTTACGTTCTTTTTCCCTCTGTTAAATGTCTCTCATGATTTTCATTTTTCCCTATTAAATCTTCCATGATTACTTTTCCTCTAAAAAATCTGTGTGTCGCAATTTTGGCCTTAGCGTGTCTTGTATTCAGTCTCCACACACCCCGTTTTAGACACATTCCAGGCTGCCACAGCCTGGAATGGGTCTATTGACATCCATCGCCACTTCCATGCAGTGTGTTTTTGACCTTGGTGCATTGCTCCAGTTGTCAGGGATTGCCACCACTGCCTAGAGCCAGCCAAATTGGCGACACACAGCAGCTGAAAATGCAACACAGAGAGGTGGCAATTGGCAGCAATATGCTCTGGTGATCCCCACAACATGGAACGTGTCTAAAATGGAGCTGTGCAGAGGCCAAAAACATGACGCGTAGATGCTGAAAACGGCCGAAGGATGGGGGCTGGTGGGTAGGCGGGGCTTCAGCAACATTTGGTATATAAGACGCACAGAGATTTCCACCCACTTTTGGGGGGACGTGTGCCTTATATACCAAAAAGTACAGTATCGTCTATAATTCATGATCAGTTCCACAATAAGTACCTGGAATCTTCTGTTTCCTATTGTGTAGTCAATTACATTCCAATAAGGTGTATGTATTGATATCCATATAGAGTTTTATATTGTTTAAAACAGATATTTATTATTCATTTATTTTATTTATTTTGTCAACAAGAAGGAAACAAGTAACAGTATAAACATAAACACTGGCACAAAATGGGCACAATTAAAGATATAAATAGGCAAACCTAGCCATAAACACATGGGATGATTACAAATGGATGGGAACAGTAGGACAGGGACTGTAGGCACGCAGGTGCACTTTTGCATGCCCCCTTAAAAATATTGATAAAAAGAATTGTCTTCACTAATTTCTATTAACCTATATCCTATATTTTATTATTAGTGAAATAAAGCTGGAGGATAAAAGCCTTGAAAAACAGTCAGGTGTATGATAATTGTATGAAGGTAAGGATAACATCTCAACCAAGAATGCGAACAAATAGTCAGATTTTATAATTCCATATTCCTCCATTTCTCAAACTTTTATATTCCAATCATTTATTAATCATGTAGATTTTCTCAATTAACATCTTCTACAGTTTGCCATAGAATCCCTCAGTGTCTTTCATCATCAGTAGGTGGAGACATATCAGCTTTCATCAGATATCTGTTAATTCCAATCTGTTATCTTTAATTGAATGCCAAACACATATTTAGCAGAATATTTTTCTGAGTAACATGATCACATCATTACTTTGCATAGTCTTATGGCCTGAATTGTGTATTCATCTGTAAAATGGCATCTTTTGATTCACATAACTTTATTATTAACCATTCAAATTGGCATTGTGATAGTTCCAAGTTTTCCTTGGTTAGTACTTCTTACTGTTCCACATTGTATTTTTCCTTATAAAACAAGAAGTTTCTCTTTAAATAGTGGCAGTTAGTGACCGTTTCGGGTTGTACTTTCAGTCTGGTCACACAATACTCTTACACAGAAATTGACTGAATTGATCAATACAGTAATATGGGAATGGTCCATTCCTAGTCTTCCAGAATGTCCTGTTTCTCTCCATACTAACCTGTTTTGGTATATGATTTATCAGTTTCCAGAAGTCACATTTTCTGAACCAGAAATAGTCTGAAATGTTCTGGGTATACCTTTATAGAAAAGGAAATGTATTTTGAGGATAGAAAACTCCTAGAATACTTCATTATTTCAGTCCAAAGGATTCAACTTTGTGAACAGATAAATTGTTCTCTGGATGATCCAGAGAGAAGTGGAATATTCCAGAGGTCTCTGGAATGGTCTTTTCCAGGATCTTTTTTTTTTCATAACTATGTCTCCAGGCCTTCTTACAAAAAGTTGGTAACTTGCTAGTAGAGGAGTAGTTGTTTGAGGCAGAGGGTAAGATCCTTATGATATGGCATTCAAATCCTTAATGTAATTAAATGGTGGGTACTAATTATTTTCAGTATGGCTTAAGTAATAAAATTATGTGGATTAAAAAATACTATATCTTTGAATAATATCATGTGAACATCCAGTCACATGAATATCTTCTAATCACTTCAAAAGTACATGAAGTTCTAGTACTGCTTTACAAAGCCTTAGTAAGACCACACTTTGAATAATACATCCAGTTCTGGTTACCACAATAGAAAAAAGATATTGACACTCTGGAAAGATTGCAGAGAAGAATATCAAGAATGATTAAGGGGCTGCAGGCTAAAACGTACGAAGAACAGTTACAGGAATTGGATATTTCCAGTCTAATAAAAGAAAGAGTAGGTGAGACATGATAGCAATGTTCTAATATTTAAGGGGCTTCTAAAAAGACAAGGGAATAAAATTATTTTCCAAAGCACCAAAAGGCAATAGATGGAAACAGTGGATGGAAACTAACCAAGGAGAGAAGAAACCTAGAACTAAGGAGAAATTTCTTAACAATGAGAGCAATCAACCAATGGAACAACTTGCCTACAGAAGTTGTGGATGCTCCATCACTAGAGCCTTTCAAAAAGAGGCTGGACAATCAATTAACTGAAAAGGAATAAGGTTTCTTTGCTCAAACGGGGGGTTGGACTATAAGACCTCCAAGGTCCCTTCCAACTCTGTTATTCCATGTTTGAATAATAGATCGAGAACATTAGCTGGCATAGAATATATTTCAGAGCAGCTGAAAGAGTGAGGTATTTTTTCAGTATCCCCTTTTTTACCATTTATCAACTACTCCTTTGGTGTTATTAAGGCAAAAGCAATATGATTTATTGGGAAGAGAAAATCTGTGAATGTAGACTGTTCTAATAGTAGTAGTTCCCTCATCCAAACCTTTAAAATTATACTACTGTAAGATATGAAGATTGTGTTTTTGAAATGTTGTTCTCCATATTGTGATTTTTTGTGAGACAATATAAGATTTATGGCAGAATATATGTGTGATTATATATGGTGCGGTGTCTGCTTGCATAAGACTTTTTTGTATGCTTGTCTCCAAAGTAATTAATTAACTATGCCACTTGAGAGAGTGAATTAATACAAGCCAGAGAAAATGGAGTCTCTACCCAGTCCCTTCCACATCTGAGTCAGATTTCTTGTAAGTTCTTATTATTTATTTTTAGTTAATTAGGAAATTCAGCATTGTGCTGATGTGTATTATTTCTGTTCTCAGATGGTATTTATTTCAGTAAATGCCTATGTAGCATTCATAGTGGACCATGCTAAATAACTTTGAATAATTTAGATAACATTATAGGTGAGCAACTATGTAATCTTATACTTTTCTAAATAAAGCAGAAATAGTTGGGCAATATCACTGCTGTCACAAGAAGGGGGAAAATTATTCTGTGACAATATGTTTAAAGATACCATCTAATTAGTTATTTGGATGATTGATCATGTTTTAAATAAATTGATTTTTGTATGATAAAAACCATAATATCATTGCCATTTGGATGTTATTGAATTTAATGATTAATTTACCGTTAATACTAAAACACACACTCATTAGAAGTTAATATTTGATAATATTCATATTTGGTGTAGATTTCAAAGGGCAGCGTGAACATTAAATGCTTAGTAACAATCATGTGTACTCCTATAAATACAAAACATTTCCCAGGCTTGTCTGTAGAGAAACTGGGTCTCTTAATGTATTTGTTTTCTTTTCAAGCAATTTCGGGTTCCATCTCTGTTTTCTGAATATTCAATCAGTCTCTGCAAACAAAAAATTCAAAGCAAAATTATGAGGCCTTATACAGAAAAAAACCCAACGTGAGGTGGGTTGGAATTAGAATCATGTATTTTTAGTTTTAATGTTTCATTAATTTTAGTATGTCCATATACAAAATTCAAAATAAAATGCAGTAAATGACCAAAGAGTCAGGGATGTGGTAGTTAAGACTGGGAGACTGTGAGTTCTATATCTGCCTTACACAAAGTGAGCTGGGTAACTTTGGGCCAGTCACTCTTTCTCAGTCCTAGGAAGGAGGCAGTGGCAAACCACTTCCAAAATCTTCCCAAGAGAACTGCAGGGACTTGTCCAAGCAGTTTCCAGGAATGAACACTGACTAAAAGGTACAAAACCAAACACATGATAATATGTTACAATAACAGTGCCTTAAAACCTCACTACATTTACATATTCATTTAACATGTTTACCTGCACTAGTTGAGTATATTGATACCAAAAAAAAAGTCTTGGGAATAAATTTCATTAATGGAGGGATATCCACTTTGGCAGAAAGTCAAAATATAATTTTGATAAATAATATAACAATAGTTAATTCTTATATGTATATAATAAAATACATGCAAAGAAAATATTGTGAATCAGTTTGCGCTTCCTGCTGAATCAACAGCAAACTGACTACATTACTTTGAACAAACCATAATGCCATGGTTTATAGAAAGGAGGGCTTGCACAATACACTAAGCCAAAAACCAAAGACACTCCTTCCTGTTTCCCTCCCTATAGTAGCAGATTCAAATAATAAAAATGCGGCTTACCTGAGTCTGTTAGCAAGATTTTGCTCGTAGGCATGGAAAACACAGGGAAGTTTCTGGGTACAAACAAACACATCTAGAGACACTTTAAATTGGCCAATTCTGCCTTGATCTGCACAAGTTATTTAAAACATCCACAGAGGACCTCTGTGTATACTGTAAATATGGAGGGCTGTCTTGCTGTAATTGTAGACTTTGAGAATACTGGAAATCCAAACGTAGATGTATGTATAGGACTATTTTTTTAATTAATGTACCAAGGGTTGTTTGTTCAAAAAGTAGGCCCTTAACATTATGTTTTTAGCAGAGTCACATATTTGGATGGTTAAAGGTAGTTTCCCAAAATATTGTCATAGTTCTTTTCTTTCAAAATATGCCTCTTGCTGAATTGTGGATGCACTGAATCGCTCAAAGGCCTAGCTAAAACCATTTTTCCCTCCCTCCCCCTTCATCCCAACTTGCTTTTGTTATGTATTGGCTTGCTAATCCTTGTGTTGAGCAGTATCAGACATCACCTTTCTTGGGGGCAGTTAGTCCACTCTTCCGCTTTCTTTGTCAGAGGGCTCCCTTAATAGGAGAAGTCAACAGGGAGGACAAAAAGGATTGAAAGTTGTATTTAATCAGGGTCAGAGAGGTGGTGTTCAGAGTGACGGGCCCACAGGCAGGCTGGCCTTTTATGCTTACCGACGCAGATGGTCCCAAAGCATTCAGCTAAGTGAAGAGAAAGCTGCCCAGTGAGCTATTGTAGGGGCAGAGCCTCGTTACAGTTGAGAAGGGTTGCCAAGGGTAACTAGAGAGTATCACCACTATCGTGTGATCACTAGTCTATGCCTTTGGAAATGTTAAACTGAGAATTGCTTTTGGGCTCTCAGCATCTGGATGTTCATGGAAGCAGCATTATCTTGCATAAGCTTTTGATTTATTTCACTTTGAGAAACTGGACACATGAGAATGATTTCGCAGTTTACTTTGGGGAAAAAGTTGCTACTCAGAACCTATACTTTTAATCCTATAGTGGAGGTTACAGCAGCATTTCAGAAAAATGCATTTCAGAGACTTTAATTGTAATGCATTTGGGTAAATGGTGAAAATGTGTATGTGTGTATGTATGTATGTATGTATGTATGTATATGTATGCAAATCTCAGAAGGTGTGCCTGTCCAAATTTGTCTATTAAGTAATAACAGAAACTGTATAAGTACATGTTGTGTGTGCGTATGTGTATGTGTGAGAGAGAGAGAATGAAAAAAAGAGAAAAAAAGAGAAAATAATGAATTTTAAATAACACTTAAGTTCAGACTAATTTTCTTGAAATCAAAGGCTGCTGCTCTTTCCAATTCTTATACCCTTAAGTATAAACATAATTTAGTATGGTTCATTAATTAAGGATACTAAGCAGTTCAAAATACATTGGAGGAATGATATGACTGGCTAAGATGCACTCTAGAATAGCAAGTTAGCTCTTAGATGTGAACAACTTGTACTTTGCACAATTCAAGGGATAGAGGTAGCCAGCAAAGGTGTACAGGTTTCTCTATCTTCCAGACTGCCATGTGAAATTTCACTTCCTATTGCAAACTAAAATTAACCATGGTGTCCAAAGAGCCATATAGGTCTCAAGCATTTTACCTCCATAGGAAATAAACTTAATACATGGCCAATTGTTTTGCTATATACAATATGGAGGTGTCTGTGACTTCTCCTTTATTCTTCCTTCACTCAGTTCTTATACTTGGTCATATTGACCAAAAGTGGTTATTACTGGTTTTTATATTATATTTTATAAGTTAGCTTTATGTTAGACATAATATATAATGTAATATGTAATGAAATGTAAAAAGGTGATATTGCAAACCTACATAATTATCTGTTTACTGTGAAGGATGCAGCACATTCCATCAATGAATATTTTGCTTTGAATTCAGAGTCTAAGGGAAATGAATTTAATAGAATCAGCTCAGTTGTTTCTTTATTGATTTATTAGATTTGTATTGTATCTGAACCTGAATAAAATACCAGATACATTATTTGAGTTAACTGTGCAAGTAATATTGTCAGAATTTTAGTAAGAATAAAGACTTATTCAAAGGACTTAAATAGATTTTTTTAAACCATTGCATTCAGAGGTGGTCCTTAAGAGATTTTGAGAACATCTACTCAAAAGATATAATCCATTCTAACTTCCTCTTGTGTTCTTTTTTCTTTCTTTTTCTGTGGTTAGAATTTAACGATTAGATGAAACACCTGTGGGCAAGCAATATAATGTGTATAGAAAATAAACTGAGAATTGATTAGGAAGTGCTGATAGATTTGAAAGGAAGTATATATTTTGTATAACAAACTTTTTAAAAAATTCAGTAATGTGAGATTTTTTCAAAGTTAGAAATGCTAAGGTGAACAAGATTAGTGAATTAATTTGCATAACAATTTTTATTCATTTTTTTCATTGCTCAGGATAAGGCATGAAACTTTAATGCAATAATTTTACCAGATAGTACTTCTGTGTTGGAACTGAGAAGTTTCAGACCACTGAGATGTTTCCTTTCCCATCTTAAAGTTGTCTCTCTTACCTAGTGATATTTTAAAAGTAATTAATTGCATTATATATTTAAGACTCAGCTTTAACAAATTTTGTACAGAATTGGTTTTCAGGGATTGATTCACATGTTCAGGAAGTTTGAGACAATGGTAGTGCAGTGGTGTTCTGGCTTCCTTCCCTTCTCCCATTGAGTGAGTCAGAAAGTGAATGCTTAACTTAGAAGACCATATACAATTATTTCATGTTGTCCTACTATGATAAGAAATCTGCCTGCAAAATATTTCTCCCTCTTTATAATAGGAATTAGTTCCATTATTTATATATGTGAACACACACACGCACACACAAATGCATACATATGCCTATATGTGTATGCATGTATATGTTGTGTGTTTATGTGTGTATACACCTATACCCCCAGGCTTCACAAATGACAAAATGTTGATCACATCACTATATTGCACATCATTCTCAGTAGTAATACTTACTCTAGTGATATTCTTTTTTGAGTTGGTTTTAGAAGGTTGTTTTTGCATATCTGATTGAATTGTAACAATTGAATCTGCTTCTTCCTCTCTGCAAATACATGTTGATCATTAGATCTAATTTAGTGATGTAACAGATTGTGAGACCTGGGATTGATTTACTCTGTCACCTCTTTGTGTTGATGCAGGAGCAGGGATAGCTTATGGTGGATCCAGTATACATTTACATATTCAATTTATATTCTACTTTGCTGTTGATTTTCTGTATTTTGATATTAGCATATGACTCTCACAGCTATTAAAAATCCAGAGCTGCTTCCAACAAAAAACCCCACAGCACCTTATTAATATCTCCAGATACTATTAAATTGGGAGAAACTAAAAGAAGATGTTCTGACAGTTTAACTAGGAGGCTGCAACTTACTCTAAGATGGGGGAAATGTGAAGTATAACATGAGCTATTTCCATCTAAATTTCTTTATATCAGAACCCTTTTTTCTAGTCTTTATATCCAGTAATGACTGTTTCCTGATTAGTCTTACTTTATACTTTAATATGTCTAATATATCCAGCATGATACAGTATTTAAGGTATTAGACTGGCATTGGGAAGACTCAAGTTCTAATTCATCTCAGTAATATAAAATCCCTGGGTGGCTTTGACCAGCCGTCTCAGTCCAACCTAACAGGATTGTTGGTGGAAATAAGAGAAGGGACTACTATGTAGGCTGCCTTGAACTCCTGTATGAAAGGGAAATAAATTGAACAAATAAAAGGAAAATAAATACCCTGTTGAAGTTGTTGGCACCCTGTGGTCTTGAATGCAGAGGACACACCAGGAGATCCCACTCATAAAAAACTCTGAGGCTTATTTACTCAGAGGTTTTATTCTGTTTTTGTAACCAAATTTTTTTTATAACTACTGGGTAATGGTTTGAGAAAAACAATCTTTCACCGAAAGCAACAGTTCTGATCTGATTGGTGTTTACCTTTTTATGAACTGAAAACAAAAAGTAGATAACTGACATTCTAAATTGTGCATTATATCATTTATTCTCTAGGGGCAGTAAAAGCATTTGTTTTATTTTTGTCTGACTGCTGTGAACGCTACAAAGAATAGCACTAGAGCTTGGCTACTTACTTTTTTTAAACTATTCATTTTATACTTCTCAGACAGATTTTTCCCTGGGGTGAAACAAAGGTTAACTGAAATTTCCTCTGTTGTGTACCTGAACGAATCAGCAGTTTGAGAAGGAAATCCCATTGATGGGCAAAGAGAGTGACAGGCTCTATTTAAAGAATTCCCCCGACTGTGTGGTAGACCAACCATGCCATGAATTTAACTGTTCCTGTGGTCCCCACACTTGTACCTACTAAAAGACAGAGAGAGATTACTTTGTTCTCCAAATGTTACACTAAGTTTTGAAAAAAAAACTATTGATACTTGTTTGTAAACATTACTACCTGTTTACAAAACCTACATTCTCAAAAGCTTCATATTTTGAAAATACAAAATAAATGAAAAGAAAAGAAAGAATGTCTGTAGTTATTGCCTTGATATATTTTTCATTTTGCAAGTTGTGACATATTTCTAAGGTGCAGTGTTTTACAAATATGTGTATATTTAATATCAACAGATAGGGGTATATTACCATTCTTTCATGTATTATTTCCCGCAGACATAATAAACTGAAATGGAATCTTAGATTAATATAAATTATCATAATACATAGAGGAACATGTGCACATATTTGAACATTTAGTAAGCTTTTTAAAAAATAAATCACATAGGCTGCTTTGGTATATATGTCTTCATTTTGATTAAATATAATTCATGCATATTTGGATTAAGTAATATTATTTTCTAAATAGATATTAATTTCTAAGCTCCCTCTGTTTATAACCCTCAAAAATATACCCATCAGGCAGCATAAGTTTGTTATAAAAATTGTTACTTCTTGTTGTAATTAAAAAAAATAGTAGCTGTTCTATCAATATTAGCAATTGAATGTCCTGTTTCATTTCAAATTTTTAACTGAAGTGATCTCTTGCATGGATTGTTTAAGACTGCAACAAATATAGCAAGACAAAATAACCTTATTAAGAAGAATTTGTCATTAACACTTTTTTAAAAATTTGCAAAATCCTCTACACTGTGATTTCTAACATGAGATTCTCAGAAATGTATGGCTTTTACAGTAAAATTATGATTAAATGGGGCTTTTCTGAAACTACTAAAATCCTGGGTAGGAAATGTATGAAATTCTTCAGTTATTTTTTCAGACAAGATATTAACAAAGAATCCATTCCATCTGTAGATTAACTCTTTTATAGTTAATCAAATTCTTATGAGTTAAAGGGAGCTTGGAATACTCTTAAAATAGAAATTGATGTCAGAAGTTACTAGTTGGGAATGATAACTATCAGCAGTGTTTTCGTAGTATTTATTCTTGATCTACAGGTATTTCTTCATACTAATTTTTTAAAAAGATGGTGGATTCACTGTGTTGGATAAAAGTTGATCTTGCAACAGAATGCAACAGAGAAGAAATTTACAGAAGAAAACTTACAGTGCTTTTTCCTGATCCCACCTTCCTCTTGTAACCCCAGACTCAAATCACTTTCTTTTATGGTCCTCACAGATTCAGAGTACCCTTTCCACATGTAAAAATATACAGATTACTAAATTATTTTCTACGCTATTCTGAATTTAGATCTACTTTTAGGACAAAGTACAGTTTTGTTTGAATTCCACAAATATTCTTGAATATTTCATTATATATCTTCAATGTAGTCAAGAGCCAAATATTGTCCTTTGGGGGTGGGTGGGGAACCAGTTTCAACCTACTGAGGCTAGAAGATGGGATGGGAGACCACCAGTGAATCACTGCATTATAGGTTAGCCTACGAAGGTACGCTGTTTTCCCCAAAATAAGACATCCCTTGATAATAAGACCAATTGGGCTTTTGAGTGCATGGCAATAAGGATAAGTGCTTATTTCAGGGTTAAAAAAAAATATAAAACAGGGTCTTATTTTTGGGGAAACACTGGGAAGCCAATTCTGTTGCCAAAAAAACTGCATAGCTATGTCCATGAAGTCACAAGGAGTTAAGACTATGGTGCTCTATTTGGTAGGCCAGAGTCCTGTTAATAATGTTTTGCATAGACTCCACATCACAATTCAGAATCCAGTTTTGAATATACTGAATAGACTATACATTATATCCCAATTAAATATTTTTGGGTATGTTTCATAAAAATTGTAAAAGCAATTATAAAAAAGTTATCAGACATGGTTCCATATTTTTAAAAAAATATTTTTAAATATTTCAAATTTATGCTTAAATATTTTATGCGTCTTAATTGCTGAACAACCTGTTTCCTTCAAGAACTGATGCAAGGTATAATACAGATAATATCTGATAAAATTTGGAGAATATACAACTGTGGGGTAACAAAGAGCATATAGAGAACACAGGAATATTAATATTACCAAATCATTCAGTGTACTTTGCAAATTATTTTCAGCATTAATTGTAGAATTTAAGCAACTCTCCATTTACATTTACATCTCACATATCATATTCAATATTAACATAATTCTTTTTGAAAGGTTAAATTCAAATTGTATTATTAATTTTTAGTTCCCATTATATAAATATCATTGTACTTGGTTATTATTTATACTGTATAATGTAATAAAACAGGGTTGTTATTTTTTTAAAAAAGTATGAATGCAGAATAAGTATTGCAGTTCTTTAAGCAATTGTACAAGCATGGACTCTTGACATGCTATCTTTTTTTTTGGTTTTTTTGGACAAAAAAAGCAATAATAAAGCTATTTGAACTAATACTATTTTACCCACTTAAAGTACTTTAACATAATGGATTTTATTTTTACTTTGCAAAATAGGTTGGGAGGAAGATTCAGAAATTGTTGCTAGTAAGGTATTGTAAATGTAAGAAATGCATGCCAGTACAGACTAATCTCTGAGTTTTATAAGATAAGTGGTTTAGTGGATATAGGAAATACAGTAGATATAATCTTCAGCATAATCAAATTTAGCAGTGCTTTTGACACAGTTCCATATGACATTCTCATAAATAAATTAGTAAAATTTGATTGTAAAAGCTTTAGAGGATAGCGTTTTGGATGGGAATGAACTTAATTGTTTAGAATATTGGTCTATAAACTACACAATTAATTCCAGCTAAGATCAAAGAGAGATCTAAAATAAAATATAGGTCATAAAATTTGAGATTACTGAATAGCTGTGATGGGAAAGCCATGCTTGATGATAAATAACATTGTTCATCAATGTAAATTTGCTTGGGGAGGGAGGCAAACCATCCTTCTGTTAGTCAGCAAATGTTTGATAGAAGTATGACACATATAAAACGGAAAGAAATAATAGCTACAGGCCATAGCTTCAATTTACAGTTCAAGAACAAAAATTTCCACAATTTTTGTTTTTATATTCTTAAAGAAAAATGTAAATAACTTGTAGGCTAGTCAGATAAAAGTTGACTAAGGTATGGCATTTAAAAAGATAAATCAACTTTGTTTAATGGCATATTCCAATACTTTGATATGAATAATTGGATATTTAAAATTGTCAAGTTGTTCGTAGAGGTAGCTGTGTTTTTAAATGAAGGAGCAGCCATCTTGAAGCTGAGGGCTATGTCTTTGTGGGCTGTGCTAGGGATTGTGTAAGAAAAACTGTGGAGTGGGACAAAAACGATTTTAATCTGAACTTTATTTGAATGTGTTTTACTTTAATTCAATTAATATAGCAGACAAATATATATTTCCCAGGGGGGAAAATGGTAAGACTTTTTTTGGATATCTTTCTTCTATAGTGCTAGTACTAATATCACCAGTGAAGATTAATGGTGGCAGAGGTAGAATAACAAAGGAAGTTACTTTTTCACACAGCATATTTTTAATGTTGAAATTTGCAAACTCAGTCCAATTGATATTTTAAAACATTATGCAAATTCAGTGCCTATTACTCTTGTTGGCTATATGCGGCTGTTATTTTTTTAAAAATGAATGGCAATAATCCTATGGTACCATTGCAGACAATATCTATATTACCTTGGCATCTGGTCTGGGAAATAGTGACTATTCACATCTGATTACCCATATAGGCTAAAATGATTTTAAAATACTAGTGCACTGTCTATCTGTGTGAATAGGAGATCCAAACATGTTACACTAATTTTGCAACAATTGTATATGATTATCAGAACAGTTCTGAGTTCCTTTTAAAGTCCTTATGTTAACTTTTTAAAGATTTAAACAATTTGGGGATATATAGATGACTGTTTTCCCTTGTATTCGTTTCCTTTTAAAGTTTTAAACGGGATATACAGAAGACTGCCTTCAATTGTATGATCCTTCTGTAAAGATCAACTATAGAGGCCCTTTTTGAGTGCCAGTCAAGGACCTTCTTATTGGTGTTCTCCTGGATGTGGGACTGTTTTCTTTGGCACTATGAAAGAGCATTTTGTACAAGCTTTCAAATATCCTTGAAAATCCATTTGTTCCATCTGCCTTTCTCTAAGAGGGTTTTTATAACACTAATTCCTGAGTCATGGTGTTTCCGTATTATACTGGATTCTTACATTTTTATTCATTCATTATATCTCAACTGGATTCATCTTTTGTTGGATGCTGCTAGCTATATATGTGTCCCAAAAGGCAATCTGTAAAGATTTTAGATAAATATTTATGTTATGCTATAAATGATGAAGAGCTTCTTATACCTTGAGAACTGCACATTAATTAACCAAATGAAAGCTAATATGTATCTGGTTGCTTTAATGTGAAGTACATAAATAGCTAGCATATAATTACAATGATTGCTTTGAAAGCTTAACTTCAAAAACAAATACAGAATTGACGAGCAATATTATGTCACATATGTAGAATAACAATTATCATTTGGATAGTTCTAAAATGGGCACATAGGACAACATTGTATGTTATTCTACACATGTGATGTAATATTCCTCATCCAGTTATATTTTTCTGTTACAAAATATTTCCAATAGCTCTTGAAACTCAGTAACAGTACTACCTACACAAGCTTCCAATGACTTTTCAGATCTTGCTCTTTGTATACAGTTCATTAACATTCATTTATCACTTATGGTTATAAAAAGGTCATTACTAACCTTGTCATGGAAGAATCCCTGAAATCTTCCTATATAAATTAAAATACCTAAAATACTATTTCAGTATTAAAACATTAGATATTGTCTCAAAGTAGATTGCTTACGATTATTATTATTTATTAATTTGTATGTCATATATTTCACCAGATTATATACTGCACAGATAAAATAGGTAAAATCTAAAAAAAAATTGTGATAACACTTTGGAAATTTTGTCATTAACTTGCTACTAATAAGACAAATTCTATAGTTCCTAAAATCCATTTCAATTGTTCCAAATAATTGTTTTGCAGGAGAAGATAGAACAGGATGGACTATCAGTGATAAAGACTTACAGGTACAATATTGTGCTTTGTCTATTTTATATTAATGTCTTTTCATTACTGAAAAAATAAACACTTCTGGGGATCTTGTGTGTTCTCTAAAACCTTATAAGTGTCCCCAATCCTCAGGCCACTACTGGGACATGAACTGTTCAAACCTGGGCTGCTTGAAGCATCCCCGTTTGTGCGAGCAGTAGGTGAGGGTGTGCATGTGGTCCATTTGAGCGTGCCCACACACTCTGGACTGCACAGCCAGAAACTTTGAGAAACTGAGTTGTAGAAGATAATTAAATAATTGCATTAATTAGAGTTTCATATAAGGTTTTATTCCTAGATATGTTCATTTAAGTAAAGTTGTGCTATACATAGAGGATTGATTTAATCTAGATGCTCTATTTTATTTCTAAACTGTTTTCTGTCTAAGATGAAACTTCAAGACAAGCTTTCAAAACAGAGCTACATAACATGTTATATAATAGTACCATTCTTGGATTATTAAGATATTCATCCTCTCCAGCATCATAATTAGGCAATTAAATTGAATATGACCACTTGTAACTTATTACAAACAGTTAAACTATTTAAAATCCATCTAACCACAATGCCCCGTCTTCTCAAAATTTATCTTAGCTTTATTTAATAATCCATGTCTTTGTTCTTCCCAGGACTTATATAGAACTGCAATCAGCACAGTGCTGACACCATGTCACAGATCTCTAGATTGGAATCCTGGGGGAATCCTACAATCCAAATACTATGAAGTCAAGTAGAATTAGCAGGATGCTTTTACCTGTTACTGAGCAGCAGGAATGTTATCTCAATATAGCAATTCTAGTTTGCAAGTCACAAAAATAATTCCAGAAAAATCACTATGGTCAGTGCTATTAAGCATCACTGAGAGAATCATAGTACATGACTCTCTCTCTCACACACACACCTGAGAAAGGGAGACAAGGAATGCAACTTAATGCCTCCAGTAACAAGGCATTAAGCACTTCCTGAACCCTATACAGGTAGTCCTCAACAGTTGAGTCCAAAGTTTCTGTTCCTGTTTCAGTTGATAAGTGAGATTTCCCCCATTTTATGATCTTTCTTGCTACATTTGTTAAGTGAATCACTGCACTTCTTCAGTTAGTAACATGGTTGCTAAGTGAATCTGGCTTCCCCATTGACTTTGCTTGTCAGAAGTCACAAAAGGTGATCAAATGACCATGGGACACTGCAAACATTATAAATATGAGTCAGTTGCCAAGTGTCAGAATTTTGATCACATGATCATGGGGATGCAGCAATAGTCATAAATGTGAAAAATTGCATGCCACTTTTTTCAATGCCATTGTAACTTTGAACAGTCACTAAATGAACTGGTGTACATTGAGGAATACCTGTAATATTTCTACAAATTCTTACTAAATATAGCAGGCTCCTTTAAGTATCATTTTGACCATGAAGACTGATCTTTCAGGTCTGTGGCATAAAGCTTGAATAGTTTGTGAATGAGATGGTCCTCAAAGTCCCTGCCTCAAGGTGCTCCAAGCATTAAAACAAGCAATTTATAACATAAATGTCATAGCAAATGCAGTGCAATGATGGAAAAGAAGTATATTTGCTGCTAAGAAATGCTTCTCTAATGTATGCTTTTGTTGACTTACTGTGAGATTTATGCTGCCTTACCTTGTCATAAACTGACTTGTTTTAGTGCTTGGAGTACTCAGAAAAGATGCTTTCTGAGTTTCTTGTAGTCAGAGAAGGGAGCTCAGAAGTGACTTTTTAAGAAACTTTTGCTATTTACTTCTTAGCAAAAACTAGACCTTTGGCAGAATGGTCCGCCCATTCACCTGGTACATTCTTAGATTTAGATTTATTTGGATTTCTATACCGCCCCTCTCCTAGAACTCGGGGCGGTTTACAGCCAATTTAAAAAACAAACAATATAATACAATAAGGTTTAAAATTTAAAAAACTATATCCCCAAAGGCTGTCCAAAAAGTTAAGCAAAATTTAAAATTATCAATTAATTTAATTTAAGATTTAAAAAACCTTAGTTCGTGGACTGAATCCCTTCCAGGCCGGCTGAGCAGAAAAGGTAGGTTTTTAGTTCCCATCTGAAAGAGTTCAGATCGGGAAGTCTACTCAGTGCTGGTAGAAGTTCATTCCATGAGAAGTATGAACTTCAGTACGCGAAGTTCAGAGAAGTATCAAGTACCACTTCTGGCTGGCCTCAGGAGAGGGGTGGGAATGGAGATTTTGCAATATCCTTCCCCCAGGAGTGGGAGGGAATGGGGACTTTGCAGTATCCTTCCCTGCCACGCCCACTAAGCCATCCCTACAGAACTGGTAGGGAAAAAATGGATTTCACCACTGTCCTGAATCACAGCAGGGCAGTGAAGTTCTGGCGCCAGGTTTTGATTAAAACGTTGGAATTATTGTTGGTTGAAAGTTCTGCATGGAACCTAGCCCTGGGTAGTGTGGAAATTGGCCACCCTTGGTGTATCTTTGTTGTCGTTATTAAAAGAGCTCCTGGCAGCTTATAAGTGATTTTGGGTATCATCTTGTTTGATAGGAGTGCTTTTTATGTTATGCTTTTAAATCTGTTTGCTTGAACTGATAATATTGTTTCAAATTCCTTTCTTCGCTGGTGTGCTTATTGTCTCTGGATCCAGAAGAAACAATTAGGGTGAGCATCTGATCACTGCCTCTGACCCTTGGCAAAATAGGAAAACAAATCATGTACGATACTTACAGGTAAGATAAATGCGATGAAAGCAACTCGGATAGGAGTAAAATGCAATATATTTTGTTGTTGCTGTTAGTTACGAAGTCGTGTCTGTCCCATCGCGACCCCATGGGCAACGTTCCTCCAGGCCTTCCTGTCCTCCACCATCCTCTGGAGTCCACCCAAGCTCAC
>JANHFP010002499.1:118199-130235 GCA_032468135.1 Calamaria suluensis | reverse complement strand
CTGGTGTGATTTGAACTGCCAAATTGCAGGCAGGCAGCAATCAGCAGAAGTAGCTGCACTACTACATTCTCACCACTGCACCACTGTTGCTCAGGGGGTTAATCCAGCTGGTTATCATTTGCTAAGACAAAAGAGACCTATGACTAAGACAATGGCTTATCTACAATTGTGTTTAGGCTGCCCTTTGCATGAATCTTTTTATGTTTATGTTATGTTTATGGCTATGGTTTGCCTATTTATGTCCTCAATTGTGCCAATTTTTGTGCCAATGTCTATGTTTATACTGTTACCTGTTTCCTTGTACTTGTTGACTGAATAAATAAATAAATAAATAAATAAATCTGAATAGTAGGGAGAGAGCAAGAAAAAGGCCCATCTCCCTTTACATATTTACTATCTACATCCGTTGATGGTGAACCTATGGCACGTGGAGCCATATCAGTGGGCATGTGAGCGTTGCCCTAGTTCAGCTCTGATGCACATGCGGGTGCTGGCCAGCTGATTTTCGGGCATTCCAGGCCCACCAGAAGTTGGGAAAGAGGCTGTTTCCAGCCTCTGGAAGGCCTGGGGGGTGGGGAAGGCCGGTTTTTCACTCTCCCCAGGCTCCAGAGCCTTTCTAGGGAAGGTGGGGTGAATTGAATTATGGGTCTGGGCATGCAGATGTGCAACCCCCCCTGGGCACCCCCCACTTTTGGCACGCAATGCCATCACTGATCTACATAGTGGCACATCTTAGGTTGTAACAGGTGGGCAAGTGATTTCTTTCAATCATTTTCTTGCTTTTTTTCCCCCTCTCTCTTCTCACTAGTCCTGGACACTGCTGGTCAAGAAGAATTCAGTGCAATGAGAGAGCAGTACATGAGGACGGGAGACGGCTTCCTTATAGTCTATTCGGTCACAGATAAAGCCAGCTTTGAGCATGTGGATCGGTTCCATCAACTCATTCTCCGAGTTAAGGATAGGTAGGTGCCCTCCAGCGTCTAGATCAAACGTTTTTCGGTGTGGCCAGTCCATGGATTCAACTGGCAGTCAATCTATAGGGAACTGCAGGTGCAAAATGTTGTTGGCGTACATTACCTACTACACTGGATGATGTAATTTGAGCGAACATCGGCTGTTATTTTATGGAAGGATTTAAAATTGATAATTCCTCCCTCTCTCTCCCTCCCCTGCCCCCACCACAAAGATAGATTGTATTGATATTTCTCATTCTTCTTTTTGTCTTTCAGAGAATCTTTTCCGATGATTTTAGTGGCCAACAAAGTTGATCTAATGCATTTGAGAAAAATCACCCAGGACCAAGGGAAGGAAATGGCAGCCAAGCACAATGTAAGTCCTCTTGGTTTCTTCCCATCCTGTTCTGTGGCTGTGACCTGGAAATGGTCCAAGGGTGTTCACAAACCAATAGTCAAGGTGGTGGCCACCAGTGTGGCAAATCACTTAAATCACATGTCACAGCTGCCACCTTGACTTTTTTCACAACGCCCTGCATATATCCCTGATGTGGTCCCTGGCTCAAACTGTCCCCGGACACCCTTTTAGAATAGAATTGTTCTCGAAGCTGCTCAATTGCGTGATGCCATCAGTGGAATTAGAAAACAAATTAGGTAGTGGATTATTTGGGGATAAGCAAGTTTGATGGTGGCCGAGTTAAGGCAGACCAAGTAAGTGTCTTTTTCCTTTTCAAAATTGTAAATTCGTTTTATTTCCACTGCAAAGAAAAATTCCTCGGGGTGTGATGACCCAACTCAAAGCAATTCACAAACCAAAAACAGGAACTTAAAAACAAGCAGTCTTAAACTCAAAATACCTTCTCTTTATTAAAGTTGGTTTGTTTTCCAAAAGCAAAAATAGATAATTGCCCAGACAAACTCTGGCTGCAGTCCAAAGGTAATTACTGAGCTTATCACAAGCAAACCTTGGCTGAGGAACTCACCAAAAGAGACAAGAGAGACGCTGAGCTTGTAAATTCAAAACTTTGACTGCAGCGCTTGTTACTTACAACTGGCTGGCTTTTAAAGGGTTCAACTCAGCTGCGTTCCTTCCCTCACTTGCTCCTGAGTAGCCTTTTCTCCAGAGCCCATTTGTCTCTGTCTTGGATCAGGTGGGGGCGCTGTTCTCAGTTCCTCCTCTGAGCTGTCCCTCTCTGACTCCACCCCTAGCTCAGCGGATTCTGCCTGGGCCTGCTCTTCCTCAACTCCAACCTCCCCCCTCACTGCTCTCTGCCAGCTGCTCCTCCTCAACCTCCGAGTTGGACACTGGCAGAGATATGACACGGGGGTTGCATGCCATGCAGTAGATCTGGAATAGGAACCACTGAGGATACTCTGGGTCCTAATCCCCTTTGACACTCCTCTCCCACTACTCCCTTTAGCCTGAGGTGGGTTTGGAATCCAGAAAATCCTCAGCTCAATGCTAATACTCTGCAGGGGGATTGTTTGATCTCATATCTGTCAGCCCCATACAGAAAAGGAACAGAGACCAGTGGAGAAGGAGTAGGATTTGATGTTGGATTCTCCTCCTAAAATCAAATGTCTTACTTGCCACTTTTCCTATATCCATCAGTCCTGTGATCCCTGGGATCATACCATGATGTTAAATTCCATTGCTGGCCTAGAATCCAGTGGTGGGTTTCGATTTTTTTTTACTACCAGTTCTGTGGATGTGGCTTGGTGAGCTTGGCATAGCTTGGTGGGTGTGGCTTGGTGGGTGTGGCAGGGGAAGGATACTGAAAAGTCTGCATTCCCATCCCACTCCAGGGGAAGGTTACTGCAAAATCCCCATTTCCTCCCAATTAGCTGGGACCTGAGAGGCAGAGATTAGGTGGGGGTGGGGCCAGTCAGAATTTTTACTACTGGCTCTCCGAATTACTCAAAATTTCTGCTACTGGTTCTCCAGAACTGGTCAGAACCTGCTGAAACCTGCCTCTGCTAGAATCATATATGTATTGTTCTTACTCACAATCCCATTCATTTTTCGAATTAAGTTGCAAATATTTGTTGTTGTTTAAAAAAAACAAAACACTTGTCAACCATGCATTTAATGTCATTGTTTAAATGGCATTTTGAGTATGTCAGATCTATTAGAAAAGCAGCACAGCAAGCACTCTGGAGATACTGCACTACTTTGCAAAAAACCCTCGGATATTTGTATACTGAGTTCATTAGTTGAAACAGCAAAATGTGAACCGAGTATCTAGGTGTTGGGCGACTGAAATACTTCCCACTCACGTCTGAAGCTAGCTTGACAATGCTGCAAGTTTTCAGTGTGCAGTTATTGTGGAGAAAGCCTTGAGATTTATTAGGCTCTAAAGAACCATTTGAAGGGAGGGGAAGGTGGGCGACATTTCAATCAGACAGAAAGGCTCCATTTCAACAGTACGGTCTCTTAGCATTTGCTATCCTAGTGCCAATATGCGGGGTCATAAAACCTCATTTAGAATACCATATATAGTTACGCCAGTCCCTCCTTCAACCCCTCCACCAATCAGAAGGGGGGGGGAAAATTGAGCAGAACTGGATACAGTACACAAAAGTATCCTTACAAATGGCCAACCAAAAGAATCGTATTTAAAATGAGGCATTTCATCTTGGAAAAGAGGATTAGGAGCATATGCACACTGCATCCTTAAACTGGTGACTTTTTGTGAGGAGACAGGCTTAACTGTGAACCAGTTTTAAGAAAATCCTGTCTGGACACTTTGTCAGAGGCTGGCAAGAAACTCAGTCTGGACTGGAAGCTAGCAATGGGCTCCTATTGGTCAGTTCTACTGCAACTGCTCTTTCCCTTTTTCTGTTCCAGGAAAGTAATGGCAAGTTGCCTTCCTTTTCGTGGGCTTTGTTTTATATGCTTTCCTATGTTTGTGTTTGTAAATGCACCAACCTGCTCACATGCAAAGATGCCGTATGTTTGCAAAATTAAATAGACCCACTCCCATCCAAGCTTAAAGTATCAAAAGCATAGTTTTAACATTAAAACGTCCCACTTCACATTTTCCCAATAAAGTTTGCTATAGGGCGCAAGTCTTTCTCAGTGACCGAGTGGTTACTGTGCTTGTTTGACATGTGGAATTGATATGTAGAATTCTACAGTTCAGATCCCAATAAAAACGTATTTTAATCACTACTGTTCTTCCCCTGAGCAAACTACTGGTACTTTTATTACTGTGATTTATTTGGTGGGTGGGTGGTTGGTTGGTGGGTGGGTAGGTGGGTGTTGGTTGGTTGGTTGGTTGGTTGGTTGGTTGGTTGGTGGTTGGTTGGTTGGTTGGTAAGAACTCCCCCTCCCTTTTAGAGGGAATACTATTTGATTTTTTTCCCCAGTCATTTAAAGTAGAAATTGAAGAATGTCACTCTGGCTCTCAGTATTCAAATGACACTATTTATGTTACTCCAGTTCTCAAATCTGGGTATATAAAGGCAGTGGGTAGATATCAACTGCTTTCACTCAACAGCTATTCTTGTATTGTAATTATGGAGGGAAATCCATGAAAGTGAGACCACTATGAAAGCTTACAATGCAGCTGTGCCACTAAAAGCCACTTCTACTCTATTAAGAACACATACAAGAGTGTAAAGAAACTTTTGGACAATTGTCCATACTTCTTTCCTTATTAACTTTTCTATAGCAGTGTAAATGATGTCCTCTCTGAATAGTTTTATTTTTCTACATCCCAGGAATTCAGAACTAGGCGAGAAAAAAAATACTCTAATTTAACATACAACAAAACCTCTCTTCCTTTTTTTTAATGCCATTCACATTTTTTTTATTAATATTAAATTTGTCAACAAGTACAAGGAAACAGTAACAGTATAGATGTAAGCATGGACACTTGAAAAATGATACAAATAAATGGATAAAAATAACCAAAATATAGCCATAAGCACATAAAATGAGTATATATAAATGGGGACAATATGACAGGGACTGTAGGCATATTGGTACACTCATGCAAACCCCCTTAGGGAACTCTTAAGAAACAGGTAACGACCACGGTAGACAGTTTAAGATAAAAGGTTTTGGGGATAGAGGAACTAACAACAGGATCAGATAGAATGTTTCAGACATTTACTACTCTATTGTTGAAGAATCATATTTTCTACAATCAAGATTAGAGCATATCTAACGTATTTAGTTTGTATCTATTGACAGCCCTTGTGTTATTGCGGTTGAGGTTAAAGTAGTCATTTTTGCTTTCCCAGATTTCTTATACTGTAAATGTGCATAGTGTATATGTAAACACTACTGAGCCTTTGTTTTCCAGATTCCATATATAGAAACTAGTGCTAAGGATCCTCCGCTGAATGTTGACAAAGCCTTCCACGATCTTGTTCGAGTAATCAGGTGAGCCATTCCACTATTAAATCAGTCCGCAACTGGTTTGGATTCCACTCACATATCACTTACTTTAGGAAAAAAAAAAAAAGTTTATGGATCATTCACTAAGCATTAGTTTTCAGTCTCAGCCATAGATTTATCATATCCTATTTATCAGTGGTGAAATGTAAAATTTGCTGCTGCTGGTTCTGTGGGCGTGGCTTGGTTGTGACTGGGTGGGTGTGACCTTTTTTTTTACTTATTTAAAGCATTTTTACTACCCATTCGCAGGAACTGGTAGTAAAAAAAATGCTTCTAAAAGGTTAAAAAAGCCTCTGATGATCATAGCTGAGTTGCGTGATCGTTGGAGTGTTCTTTTACCTTTTAAAAGCATTTTTTTACTACCAGTTCCTGCAAATAGGTAGTGAAAGGTAGGTAATAAAAATGCTTTTAAAAGGTAAAAAAAAAGGCTCAGATGATCACATGGATAGGGCAGAGGCAGGGATTTTTGCTACCGGCCATCGCTACCAGATTGGTGAACCAGTCCGAACTGGGAGCATTTCACCCCTGCTGTTTATTTAAATATCTGTTGTTAGAATTTTGGCTTCCTAGGAAATCTGGAATGACTGTTATTCTTAACGCATATTTATCTTGAACCAATAAAACTTTCAAAGAATGACGTCAAAACATAGTCGTCATATTCTATGCCAAGATGATTTTTTTAAAAAAAAAATTTAAATCTTCATAGTTTAAGGGAAAAAAAACAAGCAAAGCCACCATAGAAAGCCCAGCCATATTATGAAGTGAGACTGGGTGGAATTTTTGTTTTTTAAAGGAGAGGTGAATGTAAGCACTTCCCCCAAAGAGAAGTCTTTTCACCAGGCTTTTTAAAACCTGTTCACTGCTGACCTTCGCGGTAAAGGGAAAATTGCCTCTCTTGTCATGACAGCTAGCAATTTCATGCGCTAGATCGTCAGCCACCTCTGATGATCAGCTTGCAAAGATCACAGATATCTTCTGGCAAACATAACCCTTCATTGTTCTAAGCAGTTTTGCAACCTCCACCCTGAAATACCAATGGGGTAGGATGTCCCAGCTATCATGTCCTGACCCATTGCTCTTATTATATAAAGAAGAAACGAGTTACCTTTTTTCCAAAGGATCACTGTGCTGCTTTCCAAGCTTTGATCGTACATCTGGCCCAAGATGCTTTGCATATACACATTCTTATTGTATATAAGAGGGGGGGGGGGAGACATGCTAATTGTTTGAGCCAGAAAAGTTGCATATCCTTGCCTTGCAGTTGTGCTCTCGGCAAGCTTTCCTAGAATAGAAGCTCTCTGACTGCCACATTAGCTACAGAAAATAAGATAGCCTTGATTTCTGCAGGATACATGTTTTTTAGTAATTGCAGATTCTTCAGGCTGTTCCTAGTTGAAAGGAAGAGAAATCTAGAGGTTAAGAAAGCTTAATAAATACTGCTCGGTTTAGCCCGACACTTCATTGTGGTTTAAAAATAATAATTAGTATTGTAGTTGCATTTTATCCTGGTACAGTTTTGTTTTTGTTTCAAGAAAAAAATAATGCACCGCAAAGTCCCTGTGTGTCTCTTGAGCAGCTTTGAGGTCCTTTCTTGTTTCTTATGTTAATCAGTTTCAAACAGGACTTGCCAACTGAAGTTAGCAGAGATTCAGGAGAGGGTGGGCGGTTAGTGGGTGGATAAGAACAGAAGGACAACTTTACTGTAGTTTCTTTCATTTGAGGTTGTGGGTAATCAAGCTGGCAATGAAAACCACCTGCCTGAAACTGGAAAGTACCTCATAGGGGCTATAGTTGGCTTCATCGAAACTTTTCTAACTTAGTGTCCTTCAGACAGATCCAATAATTTGCAGGATTTGGGGAAAGTTGTAAAAAGCTGCTACAGATTCTCTCAATCAGCAGTCTCCAACCTTTGGGGTGCCAAGTTCCATAGATACTAGAGGAGAGTTCCTTCAGACTAGAGTGGTTTTAGCATGCCTACATAAAGAACCCTGACTGTTCTTTAGAAGGCCAGATCCTAAAGATGAAACTCAAATACTTGGGCCACCTAATGAGAAGGAAGGACTCACTGGACAAGAGCCTGATGCTGGGGAAGATTGAGGGCAAAAGAAGAAGGGTATGACAGAGAACGAGGTGGCTGGATGGAGTCACTGAAGCAGTAGGCATGAGCTTGGGTGGACTCCATAGAATGGTGGAGGACAGGAAGGCCTGGAGGAATGTTGTCCATGGGGTCACGATGGGTCAGACACGACTTTGCAACAAACAACAACAACCCATTGGATGGGGCTCCAGTTCTATTTGTGGCCCGGTTGTTAGCATGCTTCGGACTGGTGTTGGTCTACAGACCAGGCGTTGAGGAGCCCTGCTTTAGATTTGTATGGACCACATGGTGTCTTTCAAATCTAAAAGTGTAGGTAGTCCTCAACTTACAACAGTTTGTTCAGTGACCAATAAAACAATACTGAAAAAAGTTATGTGATCATTTTTCACACTTATGACTGTTGCAACATCCCCATGGTCATGGGATGGGAATTCAAACACGTGACAACTAACTCATAGTTATGACAATTACAGTGTCCCAGGATCCAGGCGCTAGCCTGGAAATGAAAGTCTGCAAGAAGAGAGCAAGCTCAGAAACATGAAAAGCCCAACAGCCTAATGGTTTGACTCTGTTGGTGGCAATTCTCAGCATAGCTAATGTCTATGTTTCTAGTTTAGTGGACTTATTTAGCACCATTAAAATGAGGCATCATTTTTATTTAGTCTCAACTGTACTGGATTCCCTTATCACACTCAGTTCTATATTTTGAGTATAGTTTTTGAATAAGCCACAGTTGGAAGGTTCACACACCCTGCTGTCATATAAACATTAGTTGATAAACCATTGTCTGTAGAGATTCTCAGCCATCCAGGTTATGGTTATTCCAAAGGTGCTTTTTCAGGAGGCAATTGGACTTTTCTTGTTTTTTCTTTGAGGACATTTTGCTTCTCCCCCCAGAAGCTTCTTCAACTCTGGCAGGATAGTAGGGAATGGAAGGGTTTATATACCTTGCAGACAGTTGGTAATTTGCATCCTTTCAGAGTGTCACTGAAGCACTTGGAGGTTTATCTGTGTCCTCACCTGAGTAGTGCTCCTGGTTCTTGTAGTCTGCAATTTTTCCTCTGAAAACCTATTCCTACTCCCACACCATTCAAAGGGTGTTCAATCCAAACTATAGCTAAATGTCTGTAGAGATTCTCAGTCGTACAGGTCATGCCATTGAGAAACCATTGTTAAGATGAAAGCAGACAAAGCACATTTTGGCTCAATTTGCAAAATCAGTCTAAATCACCAGACAAGCATGATGTGATTAAAACTTTTCTCACTGGAGGGAGACTCTTTGATTCATTCACCCCTTTTGTAATGGAAATCACCCACTATTGTGTGTGTTTTGTGCCCAGGAATTCTTAGCTCCCAATTCTAGCTAGGACCAAGAACTAAGATGTTCTCGGCAGATAGTCTATAATATAATAATGTATAATATATTATATATTTTACATTATATTGTATTATAGCCATGGTGGCACAGTGGTTAGAATGCAGTATTACAGGCTAACACACTGCTCACTGCCAAGAGTTCGGTTCGGTTCTTACCAGTTCAAAGTTGACTCAGCTTTCCATCCTTCCAAAGTTGGTAAAATGAGGACCCAGATTGTTGGGGACAATATGCTGACTCTGTAAACCATTTAGAGAGGGCTATAAAGCACTGTGAAGTGGTATTTAAGTCCAATTGCTATATAGTTCTGATTCTAGAACTAGAGTTCTGGTTCTAACTAATCCTTCAATCTTAAAAGCAGTACTGATGTTCCTTCTATGTTCCCAAACAGGCAACAAGTTCCGGAAAAGAACCAGAAGAAGAAAAAGACCAAGTGGCGAGGAGATAGAGCAACTGGTTCCCACAAACTGCATTGTGTGATTTTGTGACTGTCTCTTCCTGTGTTTCTCATTTTTTCCCCCATTCCAACGTGAACCAGCTGTACAGCTTAACTACAACTTGACTTTCCAAGAAAACAGTTTCTGCCCAAAAGAACTCAAAAGGGAAAAGTTCTGGGTGTTCTTGAGATTCAGCCAAACGATTATTTGGCAAATCATGCAGAATTGGTTTACAAGTGACTCCAAAGCAGAGGCAAAAAGAAAAAGAAAAATCCAAGTTTTAGGACTGTCGGCCATGTCAGTAGTCTTCGTTTTAAAATAACTTGGGTGACTAAAAACGTTTTGTCTGCAAGCGTTCCCAAATGGAGCTTACTTCTAAACAGTCATTAATGGCTTTACTTAGTACTGAGCGTAATGTCAATCAGGGTCAATATTTCCTTTCTTGGCAGAATTTCCTTTTGCACTGGATTCCCCGATATGTCTTCGGAGGTGCAAATCTTGTGGGTGGGTGTGGGTGCGTGTGCATGCGTGCGTGCGTGCAAAAGAAACTGGTCTCTAACCAGATCTTTATAAGGCAATGACAGCAAAAGGGATGAAGGAACATCCGAGGGGAGGGTTATCAGTCCCCGTCTACGTTGTTCATCCTATGTGACAGGTTGTGTTTTTGTCAGTAAAAGGCTACTTTGGAAGAGTGGGAGGGCAGCCATTTTGCTAGTCTGGGAAATATTTAAATTAAATTGTTATTTACAAATAATAAATAGCGCTTTTCTTTTGCTTTTGTCATTTTGAAGATAGGAAACATGGATAAATGTTGATGTAGATATAAACTGAACCCATATGATGCCCGGCTGTGAATATTATCAGAAAATGTGCTGATTCTGTACTGGTTGATAACTTTTGGCTTTTTTGTCTAAGCCTCATAGCGTAGCATCAGTTTTCCCATTGTAGTACTTCCAGGTAGCTTGGATTTCTATTTGGAAACATAAGAAGGGTACTTGTGAATGGCAAGAGGAGAAAGGAGAGAAGCACCCCTCAGAAACTGTTTAATACGTCTCCTCTGGGACAGAGGACGTCCCGAAGGACCCGACATGATAGAGGAGAGAGCTGCAATCTGGCGCCTGAGTGTATTAGGAGCCAGGCCCAAGTCTAAACCATTGTGAAGAAATTCCAGCACCACTGAGATAGAGGCACAGGTGGGCAGGATATTCCGGGAAGCGCACCACTTAGAAATTGAAAGCCAAGTACAATTATAGATGTGAAGAGTAGAAGAGCGAAGAGAAGCTTGAAGGGTGGCTATGACATGGAGAGAAAGGTGTTCCCGCCTCAATTGGCTCCGTTCAACAACCAAACAGTCAGTTGGAGCTGAGCGGGATCTGGGTGAAGAATGTGACCCTGACAGAGGGAGATGATGGAGTCTGGAATTCTCCAGGGGTGAGAGACAGACAGCTGCTGGAGATCTGCAAACCACAGGTGGCCTAGCCAATGGGGAGCGATCAGAATGAGAAGGGACCACTCCTGATGAAGCTTCCTGAGCAGCCGAGGGATGAGAGGAAGAGGGGGAAAGGCATAAAGAAGGCCCGGAGGCCAAGGAGACCTCAGGGCATTCATGTGTTCTGCTCCCGGATCTGGATACCAGGAGAAGAAACAGGGAACTTGGGCATTGAGGTGGGTAGCAAAGAGATCTACAAGAGGAGATCCGAACCGGGCTACCACCTGAGCGAAGATGGATGACGGGAGGCTCCACTCTGCTTGATCTATCTTGGACCTGCTGAGCCAATCGGACTGGGAGTTCAACTTCCCGGAGATGTGATCGGCCTGCAGGGAGTTCTCTGACATCGGATTGATGGATGTGGTTCCTCCTAGCCGGTTGACATGGGCTTTCGCTGTTGTGTTGTCTGTAAGGACAAGCACGTCCTTGTTCCTGATGGAGGAGTGGAACGCCCGAAGGGCCAAATGAATGGCCCGAAGTTACAGCCAATTGATCTGATGGGAGAGGTCGGATGGAGACCATTGACCTTGAGTGGCTAAGCCGTTGAGGTGGGCGCCCCAGCCTGAGAGACTGGCATCTGTGGTCAGGATCAAGAGGTCCGGATCCTTGAAGCTCCTGCCCTTGAGAAGGGCCGGAGACAGCCACCAACGAAGACACCGACAAAGATCTCGAGAGACCGGAACCAGAGACGACAAGGGGCAGAGGCGAGCACGAAGAGGCAGATGAAGCCATTGAAGGGAACAACAGTAAAGGCGGGCCCAGGGAATTACCCAATGCAGGAGACCATTTTCCCTAGGAGACGAGACAGAAGGAGAAGAGAGACTGACTGAGAGAGTCTTACTTTCCTGACCAAGGCTTGGAGGCTGGTAAGCCGGTCCTGTGACAGGAACACTTGACAGAGTGTTGTGTCGATGATGGTCCCTAAATGAAGAATCCTGGTGGAAGGAGAGAGATGACTCTTGGCCCTGTTGACCGAGAAGCCGTGATCCTGGAGGATCTGGAGGGTTAAGGCCAGGTGTCACGACTCAGTCCAGTGCAATTAAACAAGGAAGCAACCCCCAACGTAAACCCAAAAACAAAAGTCAAATACCATGGAGTTAACTGCACTCCATGGAAGAAAAGCAGATAAGGACGAACACAATTTATTGGCTGAGACTTGGTAGGGATCCAAAGCAAGCAGACAAGCAGATAAGGACTAACACAGTTTCCCGGCTAGAACTTGGCAGGGATCCAAAGCAAGCAAGCTAGCAGGCAGGCAGGAGCTGGTCACGACGAGACG
>JANHFP010002499.1:76037-88492 GCA_032468135.1 Calamaria suluensis | reverse complement strand
AGCGTACTTATAAGACCTTGTAAATAAACTGTTGAGTTGTACCTTGGACTGGCTTATCATTTCCACGACCACTTCATGGTCACTGCCGGTTTTTAACCTCTAAGTGCTTCTGACCTGAACAGAAACTGAAGACAAGTCATTAAATGTTTTAGCACGGAAGACAGAACTTCCCTCAGGGAAGCAGTTCATGGAGTTCATAAGAGAAGAAAAGAGTGACCTGCTCCAGGCCTTCCTTTCTCTCTGATAAAAACATGCCTGAGAAGATTCTACTCTTTAAACTTACAGGGACATTTTGAGTTGTCTCTATAAATCTTGCAGGGATTTATAGCTGACATTTCCCAAGAAATATGGAGCCTAGCGGTATTTGTTTCTCCCTTGTCAACATTGAGACTCAGGTTTGGAATAGGGTACTCATACTTAAAGAATTCCACAGGGACACAGTGGCTCAGTGGCTAAGACATTGAGCTTGTCAATTGAAATGTTGGCAGTTCAGCAGTTCGAATCCCTAGGGACCAGCTTTGGTGGGAAGGTAACAGCGTTCTGTATGCCTTTGGTATTTACTCATGCTGGCCCCATGACCACAGAGCTGTCTTCGGACAGCATTGGCTCTTCGGCTTTGAAACGGAGATGAGCACGACCCCCTAGAGTTGGGAACAACTAGCACATATGTGCGAGGGGAACCTTTACTTTTACCTTACTCATACCTACAACTCTCCCTTTGTGTAGCCACTTGAGATTAATTAAACCAGCACCAAAGTGAATGCTTATGTAACTGAAGGAAGTATGGCTGGCAGGAATGCAGGAAAGGCCTTGTCAGGTTGCCACACCTGGGCTGTGAAATAACTGACCTTTTAACAAGAATGCATGTTGCCTAAGATGTTCTCCATACTCAAAGACTGGGAAACAGCCAACATTTCTCCAATTTTTTAAAGGACTGAACAGAGTTCAGGAAGTTATAAGCCAAACAGTATAGTATCTGCTGCAAATAAACTGATAAAAATATCAAGTATTTATCAAGTAATTGATCAACTTGATAAATTATCAAGTATTTATCAAGTAATGAAGAGAAATCTTGATTTCTTTCCTAAAATGTTGTAAAGCTGGGGGGGGGGGGGAGTGTAAATAAACCTGTCAACAGAAGGTGTTATTATGTTCTTAAACCATACTTTTGGGAAATTGTTCTTAATATCAGTCACAATAGAAGAAATTTTCTTAAGATGAAGGTGAGTAACAATTTTGGTCTATAAGGCTGCCATCCATTGGTATACCAACTAGCGGTGGTGGGTTGCATATAGACAGTTGTCCATATTTGCATGCTCATACACAATACACTTCATTCACTTGACCACAGAGACGTCTTCGGACAGCGCTGGCTCTTCGGCTTTGAAACGGAGATGAGCACCGGCCCCTAGAGTTGGAAACGACTAGCATATATGTGCGAGGGAAACCTTTACCTTTTACCTTACCATCCCACAGCACTCTCTGGTTTACAGTGTGGTATTATTTACCTATTAACCCCAATAATCTGGGTCCTCATTTACCAACCTCGGAACGATGGAAGGCTGAGTCAACCCTGAGACCTGTCAGTATTGAACTCCAGGCTGTGGGCAGAGTTTGCCTGTAATACTGCACTTTAACCATTGTACCACCAGGGCTCTCCTTATGATCATGATTATCATTAGGATTCCAAGAACTTCTGGAAGAATTACTTCCTCTAATTGGGTGGGGCTTTTTGCACTCAGCAATTCTTTATATAAGTGCTCAGGTTTGTTGGTGCATCCAAATATGAATTCTGTCAGGGCTTGCATTTCTCTTTCTATATTTGGGCAAGGATTTTATTATACGGAAGTTCAAATGGAAGAATATTTAGAAGTTTAGAATCCATGCAGTCATTTGCATGTTCACTTACTCATTTTTAAAAATGTGAAGAATTTAAATTGTACTGTATAATATCAGCTGAATATATTTGTGAATCTAGTTTTGATTGAGAAATGTTTTTACAGGGCTTTTCCTTCTTTATTTTCTCCCTTTCTATGTTGTCATTTCATCAAAAATCATAATCACATTTAATCTGATGTCACTATGTGCAAACTTACATGAAAACAGGTATTCCAAATCTTGTTCTTTTAATATTTCCTCCTCAATCACTTTGCCTGCTTCTTTGTCAGCTTTGCCACTCTAACAAAATTAATTACACTTCTGATATAGATCTTGGGAATTCAACTTTGATTAGAGCTGGCACTAATATTGAAACTCAAGCAAGGTATTTAAGTCTTAGTGGACTTTAATATAGTATATATGGCCTACTAGTTGTATGAATAGTCCAACCGGTGATGAAGAAATAATTAATAAGCATCTATCTTATTATTTTGGTTAGTACTGTAAATAAGCTTTATTGTGTAATTTCACACAAAAAAAACAACACTTAGTTTCAGATCATTCTGTCTATGGAACCTGTTTCTTTAGCTGAGAAAATGCAGATTTAAGAAACCCTGCTGGGATGTTTGGAACTGGATTTTGAATTAACAGAACTGCTGGATTCAGTTAACTCTAGTTTCAACTTCTAGTTTCCTACTTTTCCTCAAACGTTCCTCAGGACTTCTGCCAATTCACGAAGCTTCCTAATCTTGGTTGTCCAGTTCTTTACCATCTGACTGAGTGAACAATAAAAGACGATGAGCAGTTAGCTCTAACATACTGTATCTTGCCTTTTCTTTATCACTGTAACAACTACTAGATCCAGAAAGGGAAAAAGTGAGTAGTGACAATGGTGTCAAGGAAAAGATGAAGCTACACAGGAAAAGGAAACCAATTTGGCCAGCAACCCCACCCCATCCCAAACTTCGCAATTGGCAGCATGTCTGACTTTACTAAACATGTCTTTTTAAATTGAATGCTACAACTTTTACAATATCCATTGTTCTGTGACTACTATTGATTGTAAAGTTGCTTTAGAAAGAACATTACAAATGTGCCCTTAGGGGACTTCCATTGGTGCATTCTTTAATAGTGAGATTGGCTCTATTCTGATGTCAGAAATTCAGATGTTTAGTTGAAGCATTTTTAGTTCCTGGTAGGTAACAACATTGAATAAGATCATGTAATATCTGCCTATTTGGAGTTCATTGCAGGTCAAAGTTTAGTCATTATTTCTAGATTTATGCAACCAGCCAAGTTATCCTGGTAGTCCTTGTTTAATGTCAGTGACCATTTGAAGTTACGATGATGCTGAATGAAGGTGACTTACAACAGGATCTCATAGTTGTGGCCATCATACGGTCTCTGTAAACATGTGATTGCAATTTGGGTGCTTGGCATCTGCCCACAATTACATATGATGTTGTGGCATCCTATGGACATCTGTCCCTTCCATTTTTTAATTTTTATTCTTTTAAAGTTTAATGATTTTTAATTGTGATGTTTAATATTTTTTTTATAAAATATATACATCAAAAACTCCTACCTATCTTAACATGCACTTGGTGAGATCCATAATTAATTATTTTGTGCTATCATGTTCCAGCCTGCTTATAAACTGAGAGTAAACTAATCCTGACCAGAAAATATGGATGCAGATTATGATGCAGTTTCACTGTTGAACTTGTTAGGAATGGTTGATGTTACACTTCATCAATTAAGAGGAGAAAAAGCTATGCTGTTACATGCCACAAATTTCTATGTTGGTCATATCGATGCAATGCATATCAATGCAGCTCTGATTGGCAGTCATCAGAGTTGGGTGAAAGATGGGAAACTATCTAAATATTTTAAATAAATAAATAACATAAGATCAAAGCCACAGGAAAGAATTTGCATGTTAATTCATCCCAATCAATCTGGATTTTGTGACTGAATAATGTTTAAATGCAATATATTGTATCCCAATGTCAAGTGAAATGTTATGTGTTTCTTTTCGGGCAGACGTTTCCAGAAAAAGTTTGTATCTGGCTGAATTTGACTAGATTGAGAACAAAAAATGATTGAATAGATCATTGAGTTATTTCAAGTGAAGGGTGCTATCTACTCATCATGGATGCTCTGATGAGAGTTTCAGTAGTTTAGCATATTTTTAGGCCTCCGGTCTAGATGAAATCTCTGAATTATGCAAAGCTTATGAGTACAGCTATCTGTTTATCAAGGGCTGAATGATCATTATATGGTTATCATAGTGGTAAACCTGAAGTAAACTGAACAATTTCTTTCCATCTGGGGCAGATGTGAGGCAGATACCTATGACTGAATTGACTTTCTCAGGAAAGCAGTCTAAATTGACAAAGTGAATAGTGATGAACCAATATGTAATACTAAGCCTTTCTGGTAAACTGGAAATAGATATATTACTGAATCCATCAGATGAAATCCATCTAGGAGATTATTTTTTTAAAAAAAAACTTTAAGTGAACCTGCTGATCTTCCAGCAAGGATAGCTAACTATTTTCTCAGTCTAGCTTCTGTACCAAAGAATGGCCAATCTCATACTATAATTTTTTTTAAAAAGTTCCAAGAACATATTAATGTAATCTTTTTTCCTAAGCAAACTACTAGATAAATTACCAAGCAGTGTGACATTACTAATACTTAAGAATCTAAGAGGTTATAATTGCAACTGTATTTCAGTGTAGGTAGGATGTTTAAATTGTTACAGTTTGAAGTAAAAATAAATAAAATCCTAAATGCATATATATCTCAGATATGTTAAGTGACAAGGAAATTATTCACACATTGCATTAAGTTATGATTGTTTTAGCCCTGAGTTGTTAAGTGAGTCATACTGGCTGGTTTCAATTTTCTTTAAAACATAATTTACAAACCGCAATGATTATGTTAACACATCACACTAAACTTCAACCAAGCAAACAGGCAGTAATTAAAAAATTAGTGGCAATATTACGCATAAGAACAGAAATGTGTTTATGTAGTTTAATAAAAACTCTTTCCTTCCTCCACCTATTTGGCTACAGAATTTACTGTGGCGGAAGGAAGGAATTTTTTTAAAAAATAATCCTTGTTATCTTCCAGTTATGCTTACTACAGTATAGACAATGTATAAAAATCAATAATCATATGACGAGTCTAGTGACATGGTTATGAATAATGTTTCATTTCTTGCACAGGAAAATATTTTGTATATGTATGTCTTCTCCAGAAGGAGATAACATTAGATTATCATTAACTCCTTGCCAAAATATTTTACTGGTTAGAAGGTACATGTGTAATTTGATTCTGTTCTCCTCATCCTCTCAACTCTCCAAGCATGCCAAAGGTTTTGTAGTTAATACTGACTTAGGTTGATTCTTCAATAGCAGCTGGGAAGGAAAGAGTTTATATTTCACCTCCAAAACCCAAAGTAGTATACTTTACATAAATCTCTTTTGCAAGAAAAAACAAATTTATGACTTCCAGGCAACAGATAGAAACAAAATGGTCTTTCACCGTGACTGCCAAAATCAAATGATATTCCACTTTTAAGCTGGAAGAGGATTCATTAGATCTTCGCCGTTAGAAATTCCAAATTATCAACCTTCTCAGCCAACTAAATGTGATTCAAGATACCTGTGCTGTTATTAGGTACAGAGAAAATTGCATATAGTTAAGTAGTGATTGACTCCTACTGGTTTTATACTAAAAAGAAAGTGTGCCATAATTGGGAGATATTATACACAGAAGAAAATAGTTTAATATGCAAATCTGGCAACCCCTAAGGAATGGCAGGGCTCCTCCCCTACCTTGTGAGTGCTATTCAGAAGAGTGGATAAAGTTGGCAAGCATTAAAAGTATTCCAACAGCAAATAAACAAATATCTGAGATTGTCAAGATTGACCTGTTCTGCTAAAACACCATCATTGCCTGAAAACCTCGAATAGGTGCCACACCCTGAAACATTCCCCAAGTTGGAGTGTAGTCAAGATTATGCAACAACTGAGAGCATAATTGTATTGGATAGTATTCATTTGCTGCTAATGCTACAGGAGATTTCAGTGAATGTGCAACACCTTCATTTAATGATACCTAGCTAGCTTGTTCTCTGGTATGAACTGTAGGAAGGGCTGAGTGAGTAATCCTTTGAACTGAGAAGTGTAACATTCCTTTTTACCTACAGATAGAGAGAAATGGGTCATGGTTTATTAATCCAAAGTATCTGATTCACCTACAATAGACTTCCATTTGAGTAATTCTTGGTATAATGGCATTTGCAAATTACCTCTTTCCTTCAAACTGGTTAGCTACACTGTATAAGTTGGTACATATATGTCATGACTATTCCTTGCACATGCTTGCAACCTGATTTCAATATCTTAATCTAGGTTTTGCATAACTTTAGTTTTGCTAAGTTACAAAAATGAAGGATTCATACATTTCACTGAGCCATCAATCATGGCTTATAGTCTACCAGGATTAATTCCATGTTATGCCAAAGCCAAGCTACACTACAACTTGGCATGTTTTGAGAATCCAGTCTTTTTAAATTTCCAAAGCACAGGTATGTCTTTTTTTTCCCCTGGTCTTGCTATAAAAGCCTTCTAATCAGTAGAAATGATGAACCTTGGACCTTATGCTCTGTCAAGTAGACAAAGTCTAAATCACATGCTCTGCCGCTGAGCTGTAAGTCTCAAATAGCCTTGCTTAACAGGCATGTCTAGTTTTGTGCACTGCCAAGATATGCAGAAGTGAATCAAGGGCTTTGGCGTGCAGCAGCTGATTTGACTGACACCCATTTGAGAACCAGTTCTACCGGAACACCCAAAGACTCAAGAGGCTCCTAAAACAAGATTCAATAGTGGCTGTTACAGTTTGTGAGTAAGAATCTCTACATACACAGCTTAAAAAAAGAGAACTGTGGTTTATCAGATGCAGATGCATTCTTTCATCAGAACATATCTCAGTCCCCATCCTGTTTTCAAGGTTCTCCATCTCCAGATTTCCTATTTTTGGGGAAAGTGCTTTTAATACCATTTGGAGTCCATGCCTCATTCCCTGACTTTTTGTTTATATACTTCTCTTATTTGGCTATAATCCTAAAACAACCCAGAGCATTTTAAATTTATATTAAAGCAACAACTATCTGACATATAAACGTGTACAGAGACAGCAGTAAGGTGTGCAGTGTTTCCTGATAAGCATACTGCCTGTGATTATTTGCATTACATTCATTTACTTACATTTACATTTTTAACAGTAAATACTGAATTATCTTTCACCTTTGATATCAGAAATCCCATGAGCAAATGGGAAAATTGCCTGGTGCCTCAGCCCACCTTACCAATCATCCATCACTTTCAATACCTGAATGATTAGGTAGCTGATTTGTTCTACCTGGTAATAAATTGTGTAAAAAACGAGCTTAGGTTAAAAATGCTATTGGAGGTTAAAAAAATGATCTAGTCACACTTTGCAATCTGAATTATATTGGCAAAAATCCTCAGAATCCAGGTTACAGGTGTGGAAGGGTTGAATATTATATTGCACATATATTTAGCTATAGAACTGAAGACAGTTAGACCAAATTCAAGCAAACCTTAAGAGTTTGTAGGTTAAAATGCCCATTCGAAATACCCATTGTTTTCACCCCCAAATATCCTTTAGCAACATTCTACTAGTATAGTCACATTACCTCACAGCCCATTTTCTTTTATCAGTATTCAAGTGCAGAAGAAAAGCAAACCCCCCCCCCCCAAAAAAAGGGCACATTTTCTCTCATGTTTTCTGTAGTTTCCTACTGATGTCAGTGATGCTTCACTGAATCGTGTATGAGATATGCAATGAAACACAGATCACAGGATTAAGCTTGAATGGCACCAGGCGGGAGGCCAGTACCGCATTCATCTCCACTGAAATTACCTCAAATGTTAATGCATGAGGATGTGGAGTTAATTTTCACAGCATCTCTTCCGTTAATGGAGAAAAAGTAATTCTCCAAGCGACTGCACTGAATGAGGCCTTTAGGAAACTTCCCCTTAGAGAAGCCTTCAGGAGACGGCATTGAATATGGCTCTTTTGAGAGATCTGCGAGGATCCAGGAAACATGTCTTCTCGGTCATACTCCCTGCTTCTGGAACTTCTGTGCAGCTCCTAACCTGTGGGCATCCTAGAAGGCCTTGAAGGTCCCAAGCCTTGGGCTGTGGTGGTGGGCTGGCAGGAGGCTGTTGTACACATGGGTACTGTGGATTAGATTCACTACTCCTGTTTATTATTATTGTATTTGAAAATATTTTTATTGTGAGCAGTTCAGAGTCGGTTTAATGTTGGGTGGTGCCTAAATTGAACTGAATTGTACCTACCCCACAACCTTGCAATACTATTGAGTTCCATCAAGAAAGTTCAACCAATTCCCTTTCCTGTTTAATATGCTGTGATTGTGAATTATCTTCCCTGAGATCAAAATTTATCTCATAATTTAAAATTAGCCATGTATTCTTCTTGATTTTTTTTTAATTCAAAAAAAGGGACTCAAAATATTTTAAATCGATCAAGCAACCAATCTAGTACCTCTGTAATGTCTTCAAGAAAACTCCTGTTCTCTCAGCGCTGGAACAAAAGATGGTAACTCCTATCTTGTTCTAGCCTTTTGAAAGGAATTGCTGTAAAATCACAAACAGCGTACTAACTAGGGAGTATTGTATAGAAGATAATTCAGAAATAGCTGTGTATGTTTTTAAACGCAGATTGCTCACCTGAAACTCTGTAAAGATTCTTGAAGTTTGTTTAGAAGGAACAGCACATATTTACATGGAATGAAAATAGGACTTGCATTTTTAGATAATAAACACTCCATTTAACAGGCTGATAAGAGAAGCATCCATATATTATGAAAACTCTTGTGTCTGTTTGTACCTTTCAACAGTGTGAAACAGGGCATCATAGTGCAACAATTTTTGAACCAAGATACCTCAAATGGGCTATCTTATAAAATGGATACAAAATCTAAGAGCAGGATCACTCCTGTGGAATTGAAATATGGCAAAGTTGTGGCTGCCTCAGCGTTACCATGTTTTCCGACTACACTTCCCAGAAATCTGAAGATTGGGTTGGTCCAAGGGAAGATGTAAGGGTGTATCCCAACCTGATGGTGGCAACACCGACAGGCAACCAATGTGTGGTTGCTTTTAAATCATGCTGACGTTTGAATTCTCTTAACAGCCGTGAGCCGCAAAGGAAAGACAAGGGAGTGACTTGGTTTGCCTGCTGGTGTGGGAGACACTGGTGATTCAAGGGTAAACACTCTTCCTCCCCAGGATGGGGAATGGGGGTAGTTTTCTTCATGATCGTTGGATTACTTTGTTCCTCTTCCCTCCCAGCAAAGTGACAAGCAGTTCCATGGGACAGTCAAGGATGAGGAAGAGCTATTTTCAACACAAACAACATCAATAGAGAAGTCAGTAGGAAGTCGGAAGTCACTCCCATTCCCACTGCATTTTTTTGGCTGCCCGTGGTCACTCTATTTCTCTGCTTGCGTAAGAGAATATCTTGGTTGTGGATTGTCTTTAAGACTGAATGTCCATTAAATGGTAAATGGGACTATGAGCCAAAAAACGCACTTGTCCATTAAAAATCTTTATTTGATAACAGCAAAAACACTTTTGTGGGGGAACAGCAAACACTGTTAGGAAAAAATATCTGTGATTGACTGAAATTTGGACAAAATTCATGAAACAGTAGACTCATTCCATTAAATGCAAAGTCTGCTAAACTGAGTCTATTAGATCAAAGGTTTAATGTACCCCTTGTGTTAAAATCAGGAACCTTATGTACTACTATCTTGACTAATTATTTTTACTCCTTTCTGTTTTGAAAGTTTCAGTTCACATTACATTTTTCTAAATTAATGGTAATCAAGAAAAGCTATTACTATTATGAAACCAATAGCAATGCAATCCACTAATAAAATATTTTGGTTTTTTTTCAAAACTATGTCTATGGAACATGGAGAGGGAAAATATTTCATTCCTCTCTGCATATCCAAATACTGTTCAAAGTGACAGAAAAGGTTCCAGAACGTATTTAGGAAACACAGGCAAGCAGGGAGCAAATTGCTGCTGAGCAAATAAACCTTCATTTATATCACCTTCAATTTCACCCTAAATAATATTTTTTTAAAACTTTAATTTTATGCAGTAAAAGATACAATATTCAAGCTAACACTTTTTGTAAACATTGCACTGAAATACTTTTAAGAATAGCACATTTATCAAATCTGACAATATAACAGATGGTATCAAAATCATTCCTGTTGGTAAGTCTAATGTTATCGTCCAAAATTCCGGCTAAATTTAGACACCTGAGAGTTTCATGAAGAGGACAAGCCCTGGATGTTAAATGTCCTATCTCTTTGTGAAAATAATTGTTCCATACACATAAGGACAGAAGTGCCATCCTGGTTCAGGCCACAGGTTCAACTAATTCAGTGACCAACTGGGTGTAATTGGGAAGTTCACAAAATTGAACTGAACATTAAATTTTCCTTCCATCAATCAATTATTACAGCCTGTTATTTTTCAGGTGTAGTAAACAACAAAGAGTATTATTAGTCATAGATGGCTTGGTCACTGTTGACCTTACCTATATCTTTTAAAATCATCTAATCGATACATCAAGCTCCCAAACTGTCAGAGATGGAGGAAAATTTTCTTATTAATGCTGTACATGATCTTATACCATTTACCTCCCCTTACTTGTCTTCATTCCAAGCTAATGAAACCCAGTTGCTGTAGGTTTTCCTTATAGAAGATTTACCAACTCTGAACATTGTGGTTGTCCTGTCTTCTAAACCTATACTTTTAAAGGGTGACCAAAATGATACATATCTCTTCACAGACACATTTATCACTGCAAAGTTCATTTTCTTTCTAAAGATTTCAGGCATGAATTTCCATGTATTTTCTCTTCTAACAGCAGTTGACATTTTCATCAAATGGTTGACCAGGACTCCAAGTTTCCTCTTCCTTCTTAAGTAACATACAGGTGAAGTAATTTTAGATCAGGATAAATATTTTACACTTGTCTGCATTAGAGTATAGAATAACAGAGTTGAAAGGTCATCTGGTCCAACCCTCTGCCCAGGCAGTTGAATATTTGCTATAATGAAATTGTTCATTTCATCCGAATAGCCTCTTTTGCAGGTCTTCACAATCTTTCTTTTTCAGTTCTTTATTCTAAACTTAGTATCACCAACAGATAAAACTACTCTCTCTCATTTGTATCACTACTCTGTAGTGATATACACCAGCTACAAAGTTATAAAGCACTGGTCCCTGGGAGACTCTCACTAGTGAGAACTGGTGAGAACTGCTTACTGTTTCCTCTTGAAGGATGATTTATTTATTTTTTGGTCTTTAATAGCATCTCTGATCTTCTCCAGTTTGGCACTCTACAGGATGTAGAAAGCTTCATTCTCCTGACTGCTATGGCATCATCATTGTGGACTGGTGTAATGCTATTTCACCCAAAAAGGACACTCCCAGCTTCTCTAATTCAACTGCGTTGGGCCTACAGGAACAAATTAGTTTGATGACACCCAAGCATTTATTACACTAGTCACACACACACAATTTCTGCGAAGCAGTAAAACCATGACATAAATGTCATTCTGTGCAAAAAAACTGAATATCACCACACCCTTTCTGTTTGATGTTTGATATATTAATTTTCAGATATTCTTCACTGCGCTATGTCATCTAAGGTTTACTGTAAGTCATTTGAAGTTTTAGTAAACAATATGGCATTGTCTCCATACTAAAGTTTATAGTACTCACATTTATGTCTCTGAGTAATACTCATTTAATGTCACCAAAAGCATTCTTGATATCTTTGCCCAAAATAAGCTCAACAACTCAGAACACCACACATCCTTACCTTATTCCATGGTCCATCTGGAACCATTTGCTAAGCATTCTATTAAATCTTATCCATATTTTACTTCCATCATGTACAGCTCATACTGACTTGGTTTTTAACTAAATGAATTCTTGCCAAATCTGAATCTTATTGATCAGTCTTTTCACAACATAAGGAAAACCCAATTCCAATTCAGTTACAGTCTATTTGGAGTGCTTTTCCTATTTCAGCAATTCTCCAAAAATTAGGTTTTAACTTGAAATGTCACGATTGAGATTTTGTCATAAAGTACTAGTCAATCAAATGTCTTTCTTTTTCATCTCCTTGTTCTGCTACATGTTGTCCTGCTTTTTATTCATTACTGAAATCGTATTTCAAGGTCATGGCAAATATATTTCACAGTCTTTAAAACACAAAGACTATTGTTTTGTTAAAATAGGATATTCCAACTCAATATCTCTAAATTCATACTAATATCTATCTTAATTATATATTTATGCTGCCTATAAAAAGAAACATTACACTGGTCAACACAAAATTTATTGTTTTAACATTTTTTTAGCTGATTTAGGATAATTTTGATGTGCTGAATCCAAAAATAACATTGGTTTTGCTCAATCAGG
>JANHFP010002499.1:22746-37435 GCA_032468135.1 Calamaria suluensis | reverse complement strand
ATAAGTATTTTCACAAATCAATGTTTGTATCTTATATTACACCAGATACCCCCAAACTTTCTCAGACCTTAATTTTTTTCATGGCACCCATAGTAGTTCTCAAACTATGTGTCCTCCTGTCCTGAGACAGTTAGGACACCATCATTTATTCTGAAATCAGAACTATAGTTTGCTGTTAATTACTGTAGCTCATCAGGAATATTTATTCTTTTTGAGTTTATTAAAATAAATGTTTCATTAATTAAGTTGATTGGCTAGTTGTGTAGCCTAAAATAATTCTTATAGATGGTTCATAGATTGCTGTTATATTGCGATCATAATGGGCACTTCCAGAGGTGTGCTCTTACTCCAGCTTTTTATAATAATGAAAACACTTTGGTAAGAATGTTGTAAATATTTAAATCTCTTGCAAAGTAGTAATCAGAGTTAATGATCTTATGAGAGAAATGACATGAATAACATGTAATAGACTGAAAGAGCATTGGCAAATTCATTACATAGGATATGTAAGAGAAGTATCAAGATTAATTATAACTTTTTACTCTCAAAGTGGGGCCTTCCTTTCCCTTTCCATACAGATACAATTAAATTTTGCTCTTGTCTCTGCTTTGCCAGTTTTCTTGCTTGATTTAATATACCATTAGGAGGGAAACACAGAGTAATTTCTAACAAAAAAGACAATACCCCATCCCCAAAAAGTATGTGCATAACAACAATAATGCCAAAATCTAATATAGAGTTTATTAAATAGTGTGACAAGACTTAGGACAATATATTCAATTTAGCTGGTTATCTATTATATCTGAATGGAATTTTATACATGCCTGTTTTATGTAAAATGAGAGTTTATGTGTGCACAAAAGTATAAAGACAGATGGTTCCTGTTTCCTCCAAAGTTTGCTAAACTGAAATGCATTAAATCAAGGGTTTGCTGTATTACCAAACGGCTTTAACAAAGCTCACCAGCTTGATTATAAAGTAAAAAATTATCCACTAATTATTCTTGGTATTCTTAATATTCATCGTATATAATGATATGTACTGCTGTATATTCATCACAATTTCTTTTAACCTAAATAACTTTTATTCTATAACTTTTATTCTGTAACTTTCTCCATCATGTTTGCTCATTTTTGTTAATATAATATTTGTAATTTTTCAAATTCTTCCAAGAACCATATGGTAAAATATTATCTTTTTGGTATATGTGTGTGTGTGTGATACCATAAAGTTACTTAGCAAAGGATGACAGTTTTGTTTGTTGATTTTTATAAAAATGAAATCATAGTTATTGTACATTCCATGAATGTCAGATCCATCTATGATGATTGAGACTGCAGTGAATGAGTTCTAGAAATCATTTGACTAGAAAAGCACTCATAAAATAATGCATACATAAATTACTAACACACCCACTGATTCATAGTACTGAGAGAAGTAAAATTAGGCAAGCGTAATTTCCTAAAGAAAATAGAACTATTTTAAACAGGATACATGTGGCCTTTTGTTCTTTCTAATCACCAGGGTGCATATCTAAATTCAATTTATACCAAATTGGTTTCTTGTCAAATTGGGGGGTGGAGAGGAAAGCCAATATGATGTGTTAATTACAGATGTTTCCAGATGAATATAATAAATAAATAAATATACTTCATTAGTCCAGAAATTAAAACTGATAAGGAAAATAATTTCCTTTGGAGTTAAATGGGATTCTTTATTAAAGATGATATACTTAGAGATAAGCTTAAATAATCTTGTTCCATGGATTTTTTCATATGCTTGCCTGACATTGATTTCTGCTGTTTTATAGACTAATTTTGGGTTTAAAATGTTTTGATGTATAAATTAGGGAACATTTAAATGTTTGGCATACCATCCCCCAAAGCTGTAGGATAGTAAGCTTTAAATAAGGTATGTTTATCTTATTGCATTGTTAGCCACATTGGCTACATATAATATACCATAATTTTTGACGCTCCGGAGTAGAAAACACAGATTAGTTTTTGGGGAGGAAAACAAAGGGGAAAAATTCTGCCTCTGCCTACCAGCATCCATGAGTACTCATTTGGCTAGTGTCCTTGCAGCAAACAGCCTGGTCAGCTTCAGCACATTATTGCAGCCTGATTCAGCATAACCAGCTGATTGGCAGTTGGATCGGCCTCCCAGAATACTGCCAATCAGCTGTTCCAGGCTGCGGGGATCACCAAAGCCCATCATCACCTCCATGCATTGGAGCACTGCATGCTCCATTTTAGACCCGTTCCAGGCTGCTGGGATCGTGACAGCATTATCACTGCCTCCGCACACCCCGTTTTTGGCCTCCGCGTGTTGCGTTTTCAGCCCATTCCAGGCAGCAGGGATCCTTATCACCTGGAACCGGCTGAAAATACTGCATGGAGGCCAAAAACAGAGTGTGCAGAGGCCAAAAACTCAACACACAGAGGCCAAAAATGGCAGGTGAGCAGAGCTTCAGCAACATTTGCTGTACAAAACACACAGACATTTCCATTCACTTTTGGGGGGAGAAAGTGTGCCTTATACTCTGAAAAATACGGTAATCTGTGAGTGCTGATTCAGGGTTTCCAGAGCAGGTCCTAAAGTTTACCTGTAGCTGACTGTCCAGGATGAACATGGCATGCATTTTATGAACTCTGTGCTCATTTCAGCATCACTGCAAACATGAAAACAAAAACTGGGTCTGTAATATTTACTTGTTTTGAAATGTGGCAAAACCTATCTTGTTTTGAAAAAAATATAATAAGCCAATCTTTTTTCTCCCTTAGAGGTGGCTGGATCCAAACAAGCCAATTAGGAAACAGTTGAAAAGTGAGCAAAATATTTTATCTACTTAGAATAAAAATCATCAGTAAATGTAAGTAAAACCCTAGGTAAGCTAAAGTATCAAATTCTAATCAGATGTTTTGGTTCATTTTAGGAGGATCACCCCACAATTTGAACTTCAGAGTCAAATTTTTTGTAAGCGATCCTAATAAGCTTCAAGAAGAATATACACGGTATCTGTATTTTTTATTTTAATCAGTTATCTCTTTGCTTTATTATATAAAACATAATGCTGTTGGTGTTACATTTGCATATCTTTGATTTTATAGAAGGCATTACATAAGATAGTAGAACTTCAGCTTCAGAGAGTTGTAGAAGAATTCAGTTTTCTGGATCTTTTGCAGTCATTCTTGAATGGGCAGTTCTATTTTGTGATCATGGGGCAAGTATTGCTGCATCCATGGTTGTCCCAATTTGGTTCAATGTGAAATCCATAATTCCCTTCCCTGTGCTATTTAGTACCTACATGAAACCCTTGAGTAGGTTGTGTGACGTGGGTGCTATCAAAGTTCTGACTCAGTGTCTGGAGACTGTTGGGGCCTGTTTGTCAGATCTGGTTTGTCAGATCTGACTGTTTACTTTAGATAGGGTTCCACTGGACTGGCCCTAAAGGAGCATGTCTGTGATTTGGGGTTTCTTTGAATTCAGGCTTCTGCCAGTACAACAGGTTAAACTATGGTCACAAGGACATTTCTAAGATTTCACTGATAGGCCAGTTACAGGTCTTTGTTTTTGCTAAAGTACCTTCAATCTTAGTTGAGTTCCAGCACAGAAATTATTTACTGTATATTTAATACATTATTACATTAATACATATATTACATTATTTAATGTATATTATAAGAAAAAAAATCAGACAACTGAATTTAATTTCATTGTGGATTTGCATAATCTGTAGTACTACATTCATTTAATCTGCTCCTACTGTCTCTTAATACCTGAAAGCCTCCCAGAACAGCACAATTTTTCTGACAAACAAGTAGTATAAAATAACAAGTGTATATAGAAATGTATGTAGACTTGTAAACATTTTTCACAATTAATGACCATTGCAGCATCCCCATGGTCATGTGATTTATATTTGGATACTTGACAACTTACTCATATTTATGATGGTTGCAATGTCCAGGGATCATGTGATCTTTGCAACCTTCTGGCAAGCAAAGTCAATGAGGAAACCAGATTCACTCAACAACCATGTTACTAATTTAATAACTTCAGTGATTCTCTTAACAAATGTGGCAAGAAAAGTCATGAAATAGGGTAAAACTCACTTAAAATTTCTCAGCAACATAAATTTTGGGCTCAATTGTGGTCATAAATTGAAGACTTCCTGTAATAGATTAGAATAGATATCTATGATTACCTTAGGATTTCCCAAAAAGAATGGAAAGACTTGTCTTTTGATGACAGTATCTACACCAAGATAACATAAGCAATACTTTAAATTTGAAAGAATAAATCCTAAGAGCCAAACAAAAGAGTCTTTAAAGTTGGAATCTTTACCCCAAAGAAGCTTATATAAAAAGGAAACTGCCCAAAATATGGAACTAAAATACAAAATTCTATTACATAAATATAAGTCAAAATATTTTTATGAATCCTCACTCTCAGTTTATGAATAGAAGCAAGACATTTCTGTGATGCAGAGAATATTAAAGCACCAGATTTAATGTATATGCATTCCAATAGTTGTGTATCTGAAACCTGATTTGATTATTTTTAAAATATGTATTAATTAAATGAGCGGTTGTAAATATTGATGGTAGACCAGTATCATATTTCTGTGACATTGATTAAAAATTCTCCAATTTCAGACATGGAAGAAATAGGAGATGGAGCTAACAATGTGAGATTGCCTAATAATTTCATTAGAGTACAGATCTTCTCCTCAATCTTCCACATTAGTTGATTTATTTATTTTAGTGTAATAATAAAAAGAAATTGGCTTTAATTTTATTTTGTTTTACTAGCGAAAATAAAGGCATTTCATAAAATGCAGATGCCAAAGTCAAAAGACATCTTAATTTTATTGGATAAGGATATAATAGCAAGTTTGTCAACCTGTTGTTCTTGTTTACTTTTTCTTTAAGGTACCAGTATTTTTTGCAAATTAAACAGGATATTCTTACTGGAAGGTAAGATTTGTTTGTTTTACAAACTTGAGTGTCTTGTGATTCAGGGCAGGGATGGGCAGTATTCATTAAACGGCATGACATAATGTAGTCAAGTGATTGCATGCATTCTTTGAAGGATTTAAAATGTGTACTAGACTATTGTAAATACAAATGTGATGATGGGAATTCAGAATTATACTAAATTGAGTTTAAATGCTAAAATTTTCTTACCTGTCTGCTAATATTCCTGTACTTCCAATTCCCAACAGGTAGACAATATGTTCTATAAAAAGTGACCATGTTTATTTTGAATGACATGCTAGGATTCTGAGATATTGCTCATTTACATTTGCCTCTCCCTGACTTGCCAACTACAAAAAGCAAACTCGGATTTCACATGTTAATAGACTTGGAGATCTTGACAGTCTTTATCAGGCTAGGATATAAAAACCATGGTTCTTAATTTATAAATCCTGGCTTTTCTGGGTATCAGCCTATCTGGTTTTGATATTAATTCACAAATTCTCTTTGTAAATAAAATAAAATAAAATAATAAATAAATAAATAAATAAATAAATAAATAAATAAATAAATAAATAAAATAATAAATAAATAAATAAATAAATAAATAAATAAATAAATAAATAAATAAATAAATAAATAAATAAATAAATAAATAAGAGAAACAGAGCCAATGTTAGGCTGCATCAGTATTCAGTTGAACATAGGATAACATATTATCCAGAATCCTGGCTTAGCATTTTGATATGTCTATACAGATAGTCCTCTGTTAATGACTCCCCTGTTCAGTGATCATTTAAAATTACATTGTGCTGAAAAACTTTATAACTGGTCCTCAACCTTATGTCACAATGTCCCCATGTGATCAACATTCAGGCACTTTGCAACCAATGCACTTTTACAATCATCCCAAAGTTATATGATTGCTATTTGTGAGATTCACAGCTGGCTTCTGACAAACAAAGTCAATGAAGAAACCAGTAAAATCACATGGCGACTCACTTAATGACTGCAGGTGATTCACTTAACAACCACAGTGGAACTGATTTTGTAAATTCTATGTGGTCATGTGATATTTCACTGAATGGTTGCATGGCTTATTTTTAAAAATAGGAAAGTATATCATGATTCAGCTGACGAAAGATATGTGTTCTGTACAAAGTTTTCGTAAGGAAATATACCCACACAGTTCAATAGGTTTGCCTAATTTAAATAAATTGATAAAAGAGTTTGTATTTAAATCATGACTAGTTCATAGTGGGGATTTTTAGGATTTGTTTTTTACCTTTTACAGATTGCCCTGTCCTTATAATACTGCTGTACTTTTGACTTCCTATGCTGTTCAGTGTAAGTACATACGTAAGTGTTTAAAATTCAGAACATTCTGGTCAATGCCCTATCTTGTCTGACATTTCATGTTACACTGTGCCCCTTTCCTACAAATTCATGATACTTACAGATCTATATAACAGAAAAGTGATAATTCTTCTCCAGTGTTGCTCCCTAGCAGGTGATATTTTAGATGTGCAGCCTGTACTCAAAGTGCTAATCAGTACAAGACTAGTAAGCATAGATAGACCTTAATTTGTCCACTCTGCTTTTGAAACTAGCTAAATGGGTAGGCCATCACTATATTTGAACAATAGCAGGTTCTATAGTTTAAATATGCTTTAATATTTTTTATTATTATTATTACATTTAGATTTCCTGATTATGCTAGTTTTCAGTGTTTATCTAATGCAGATTTTATATTTTAAAATATACTTCATTTTATTAAGTGTATTATTTAAATGGTTTGTATTGCAATCTTAACAATTTTTATAAAAATCTCAATTTAGTTTATTCCCAAAAAGGTAGGAATATAATTGCTGTCATAATATTATTTATTTTCCCATTATTACAAGCCATTATTAGTAACATTATGCCTTGAGTTAATTCTGGTTGATTTCTTTGCTGACCCATTTGTTTATTTTCTTGGCTATCCACAGTATTTTCAAGATTCTTCTTCAATATCAAAGTTCAAAAGCATCATTCCTTTTCTATCTTGCTTCTTCAAAGTAAATTTTCAATTATAGAGTGCCACAAAGAAAATTACAGTTTGCATTAATTTATATTTACATTTAATCTTAGTCCCTTTTTTTTACTGTGAGTGCCATTAGCATAAAACAGGTTATTTATGCTTCATCTGGGAGATGGTCTGGAAATCTCAATTTTCTAAATATTTTCAATAGCATGACATTACAAACACAATTAAAAGATTTTTTTAATCAATTAAGTACACACTGACTTATTTTGGTATTATTTGGCTTTCTCAAATGTCCTGCAAGCATCAGAAATAATTTCTTATGTTCCTCAGCCTTCTCTAAATCCATCTTGAACTTCTGGCCTATTCCTTTTCCTGGAATAAACCTGGTCTCTAATCTGCATTGGATGATCCTAAACATTATTTTACTAGCATGTGAAATTAAGGATAGTGTACTGTAGTCTGCAGATTCTCCTAAATCCTATTCTTTGCTATTAGTATGTAGATCAATACCTTCCAGTTTGTTAGATACTGGGCTTTTTTCTTCCATATTTGCTACCACAGGTTAGTTAGAATTATTATTATTTAGTTTTCTGCTGTTGTTTCATATATTTCTGTAGATATTCCATCAATGTAACCTTCTGACTGGTTCTGGCCAGAATGCTGATCTAACTTCATCTTCTAGTACTAGATGTTTTTGTAAGTAGGAGTATCTTCTATGGCATCTGTGATGTTGAAACCTATTGTACATAGTTTCAGTGTATTCTTTCTATCCTTTTATCTTCTATCTGTTCCTCTGGTGAAGAGAGCTGCAGTTCACAAAAGCTTGTAACTTGAAATAAAAAAATTTAGCTAGAAAAACTCCTACCAGTCTTGTTCTGATTCTTTGCCATCATCGACTAAACATAGTTCTTTTCATAAAGAACTGTCTATTGGTGTCCTTCAGTGTACCATTTTGAAGTTGGAACTCATTTCTCATTTTGGGGATTTTTTGAAGGACGTGCCCCATTTTTGCATGTCTGTTTTCATTTTCATTTACAGTTTTGTCTCTTTTAACAGCTATTTAAAATTCAACATTGTTTGTTCCTGTCATTATTTGGGGTGTTGCTTTATCTCTTTTGTTTTTTGCAATTTCACTTTTCGGTGTGACATACAATTTGCTTTCTTCTGTTTTTTGATCTTTGGCAATCTGTTTACACATTTATTCTTAAATTATTTTAAGTTTATTACTTAGTGCCTCTGAAACCTTATCAATTAGATTCAAAGTAATTCCTAATGTTCTCCTTAAAAATAGTGCTCAAGGTCATATTATGGAAACTGCTTGGCTTTTTTTATTCCACTTTACCTTAATTGGGTAATTGCATATGAGCAATATCTAATCTGTTCTACAGTTGGTCCTGCCCATGTCTTTGTTGTTAATAATTGAGCTCTTCCACCTCCTTCTGCCAATAATATAGTCAATCTGATTTCTATGTACTTCATCTGGGAAATAACATGTATGAAAATGTTGCTTTAAAGTTTGTGAATTCTTTTGAATTTTTAATATTTCTGCATAAAAGTGGCCTAAAACACTATCTGTTTGTACTAGTCTTAAAATTAAATAAAGAGAATCCAATTAAGTCAATGAAACATAAATATTATACTTGCTCATTTATTTATTCATTGAGGAAAATGATCCAAAGCTACTATTCATGTGTGGCAAAAGTAGGTGAATCTTTAGAATTATCAGTTAATTTGAAGGGGAAATTAGAATCAAATGTATCAATCATTAGAATGATTATCAGATATGAATGTGGAAGGTCCTGCATTCTTTAAAGAACTCAGTTGAGTTTTCATTACTAAAGTCTGATCTTCACAGGCATGTCAAAATGTATCATGGCTTGAACAAAGGAGGTTTCTGAGGAGTTCTGATAAACAGTTATTGATGTCCAGCTGGCTGGAAAAGGTCACAAAACTACTTCCAAAGAGTTGGATTCCACCAATCCACTATCATGAAGTTTGTGTACAAATAGTAGCAAATCAACATGTTTCTTACCTTCTCCAGGAGTGGTCAGCTAGTCAAGATCACATCAAGAGCAAGGCATATAACACTCTGGGAGGTCTCAAAAACCCCTAGGGCAATATCTTAAGAAACTAAAGTCCTGCCTTGCATTGGCAAATGATAATGTTCATGAGACCACCATCAAAAGAATATTGAACAGTAATGTAAGTAAGGTGTGCATGACAGTATTGCAAGGACAAAACCATAACTCTCAAAAAATAACGTTGCTGCCTGTCTACAGTTTGTGAAAGACCATAAAGGCTACTGGAAAAATGTTCAATGGATGGATGAGATCAAAATAGAACTCTTTTGCTTGAATGAAAATTGTTGTTTGGCAAAAGGCAAATACTAGATTTCAGTATAAGAACCTTCTCGCTTCTGAGACATTGCTTGCTTTCTCTGGACCAGGATGACTTGCCATCATTGATAGACCTATGAACTAGTCATCCATGAACTGAAGCTCAAGAGAAAGTGCATCATGCAACAATACAATGACCTAAAACACAAAGTACCATATTTCCCTGAAAATAAGACCCTGCCTTATATTTTTTTGAACCCTGAAATAAGAGCTTGGCCTTATTGCCATGCACTCAAAATCCCAATTGGGCTTATGATCAGGGGATGTCTTATTTTGGGAAAAACAGGGTAGTACAGCCAAGAATGATTAGTGCTAAAGTTAAAATTAATGTTTTGGAAATGCCAAGGCAAGGCCCTGATCTTAATCCTATGGAAGGAGGGTAGTTCCTGTGCGGAGGCTTTCCAGCATCCCTGAGTTGAAGCTGTTCCATAAGGAGAAATGGGCTAAAATTCCTCCAAGCCAATGTGCAGGACTATTCAACAGTCATTAGATATATTTAGTTGCAGTTATTCCTGCCCAAGGGGGAACTCCATTTACTGAAAGCAGAGGTTCATAAACTCTTGCCACACACAATATGTAGTACAAATCCATTGACAGTCACTGATATATGTCACAAGTTTCTTATTCCTGTCATAGGGCTTTTGGATACTGTGTTCTGTTTAATATTTAAAAAAGTTAAAGGTGAACAATGCATACTTCATCCTCAGATAGTGGCACATAATTTTGAGATTTGTGGTATGAGTAATCTTATCTAACTGTGTCTATACTCACTTATTCAGACATATAAAAACTTTCAACATAGAAGAAAGCAGAGTTTAAAAATCTGGAATATTAGAATGTTGTTGGACCAATATATTTCTTGAGAGAACAGGGTTTTCTGAAAAGTTTGCACTAGTTCAGTGATGGTGAACCTGACTTGTAAGTCAAAGGTGATACAACATGACATTTTAGGTGACTTGTCAGCTTTCAACACCTAACCACAATTAATCTCTAAAACATGCCTTGTACTTGTGTGAGTTTTGATGGCAGCAGAGAATGGCATGTGTTCTTGCATAGCCTCTGGAATTTGCACAAGAACAGGGTGTGCTTTCACACAGTTTTTGGAAGCTGCTTCAAGAGGAAAGGCCCTTTGCAACTCGGAGCAGCCATGGGTAGGCCACAGGGGTCTGCAAACAGAAAAGAAACATTATTGAAGGTAAATGGCATGTGGCAGATCCTGGGTAGTGTCTGGGGGAATTATATGAAGCAGCCTATTTGAGTGACAGCAGTGATTTTAGGGCTGACGTCAAAGTCTGGGCCTTTATTAAAGGCCAAGATCAGCTATAACACATTGATGTTACTATTCAGGGTGGCCTTAGATGGAGTTTGGAAAATAGAGAATTGTTTCTCATTTGTTTGGGGTGGGGGTGTTAATATGTCAGCATAGTCAAGTTGAGCATTTTTAAAAAAACTTTTGACATGCCAAACCCAAAAGGTTTATCATTATTGCACTAGTACAACAGAAATATACATTATTTTTCTAACGGTCTAAAAGAAGTTATTTAAAAACAAGTTTAGGAATATTGTATGCAGCTCAGCAGTTCTTTGAAGTTTTATTTGCAGTAAGTGCCACTCCCAGGGAGGCACATAGCTTTATAAATTGAACTGTAGCTTATCTCTTTGAAATTGGGTGTTGTTCAAAGGATAGGTTCCAGGGGCACCTACTAATGCAGTTTTGTCTATATTGCTATGGTAGACATTGCACATAAATACACATTTTTCCAAAAATACCTAATGCTGTTCAATGCTGCTTATAGAAATGCAGATAGTTCTTGATTTATGACCATAATTGAGCCCAACATGTCTGTTGCTAAGCAAGACAGTTGTTAAGTGGATTTTGCCCCATTTTATGACCTTCCTTGCCACAGTTGTTAAATTAATCACAGCAGTTGTTTAAGTTAGTAACATGGTTGTTAAGTGAATCTGGCCTCCCTGTTGACTTTACTTGTCAGAAGATTGCAAAGGGGGAATCACATGACCCTGGGACACTGCTACTGTCATAATTTGTCATAATAATAAGTTGCCAAGCATCTGAATTTTGATCACATGACCATGGGGATGCTGCTAATGTAAAAACTGGTCATCGGTTACTTTTTTCAGTGCTGTTGTAACTTCAAACTGTCACTAAATGAACTGTTGTAAGTTCAGAACTAATTGTACTCTCATCAGATATTTAATATTAGATTGGTACTAGTATATCAAATAATTCAATCAAATTATATATGTGATTCAATATAACATTTTGTGGGGTACTCATATGGAATTCATAGGACTTGCTTTCAAGCAAACATGCACCATTGAAGTCTTTTTGGCACTAATATTCAAGAAATGATTCATGTATGTTCGTCTTTACAGGATTACATTCACGTTGATCCATTTGTGGAAAGATCTGAGGAGATAAATTGTTTTTATTTCCATATCTTCTGTTTGTTCTGCAAGTTGCTGAAACAGGATTGCTGTTATATAAATAGCTTGTTTTAACTTTCAGCTGAACTGGGAGACTACAACCTTACGGATAACTTCCCAGGCTACCTATCAGATTACTCTTTCATCCCTGGCCAGCCTCAAGACTTTGAAAAAGAAATATCCAAACTACATCAGCAACATATGTAAGCATAACAAAAATATAAAGTTATAATAAAAAAATGACATGACTGATTTTCTGCCTGCAGAAATATTAGGTGTGTGCAGATCAAAAGTAGCCATCTGAATTATAACCTAGCTTTTTCCATGCTGTGCTATTCACTTCTTATGAAGAAATAAAGCATTTAAAGCAAACATATAATTGCAAACCAATAAAAATGAGGTCTTGTGAAAGAACACACCCTTGTCCTTGTTTGATACAATATTTATGTTGAGTTCCTGCTAGTAGGGTCTATTAAATAAGGTATTCAAAAATACACGTTTGCAATCAACAATTTCTGTATAATACTGAAAATGTATTCTTTCATATTTCATGCAGAAAGTTTTGTTTTAGGCAAGAACTTACCAATAGATTTTATAAGCATTTAAAAGAATTTAAAGTTTGCTTATTTTTGCCTCCATATAGAGGTTTGTCTCCAGCTGAAGCAGAGTTTAGTTATCTCAGTACTGCCCGAACCTTAGAACTCTATGGAGTTGAATTGCACTATGCAAGGGTAAGTTTGAATAAATTGGGTATCTTCTGTAAACTTGTTTTGTATGAATTATCAATTTTAGATACAGTTAAGTATTCAGAGTAAATGAGCATGAATTAAAGTGTATAAAGTGATGTATTCAAAATTTTATTTAATTGTTTTGTTTTATATAACCCATGAAATTAAAGCTTTTAATAAAAATTCTTAACTACAAACCTAGCTTGTAAAGTACTTAATATTTTAAACGGCTGCAATTTGGTCCACCTTTACATATGAGTTTCTAAACTGTTTCTAAATTGCATTCAAAGATGTTGTTTTCATTTGGTGTGCTTAAAAAATTATATTGTTGGAAAGCCACTTGATAATTTTCATGAGGCACCTTATAACAATTTAAATTCATAAGTTATTAAAATTAAAAAGGAAAGTTCGTAGTAGCTAGAAGTAGCCATTGAGTGCTGAGTTTTGAGTTGTTTCTTCTCTTCCTCTTCTCTGCACTTGATGAGAAGATGGAAAAATCATATTAATTTTCTTAATAGTAGTGATCAGCTGAGCATACAATCCATTGCTAACACATACATTTTAGCCCAATAAAAGAGACGAAATCAGGCATATGCTGAGCCTTTGTTTTATTTGAATAGATGTATATGCAAAGTAACCCCCACTTCACAATCTCAATTGTATCAGTTAACAATCACCAAGACATTTTTTCTCCTCCCCTTATCCATTGCCTCCCCTCAATGCATTATCTCATGTAATATAAGAAGCAAGTATCAGCTTCTGAAGTCTTATCACAAACAATAAATGGCTGCCTTTAAGATCAAGGTATCATAAAATTTGCCCTCTTACATAGAGGCAGTTCTTATAGTAATAAAGAGTTTAGAGAATCAGGAAATACATGTGATCTTATAGTTCAGAGTTCTTGATAGAATCAAGCATGCTTGTTCAGTGTTTCACATGATTTTTAAACAGAAATGGATGATTGCACTGCATAACTTACTTGGTCACTGAGTGAAGTGGTCGTTAAGCAAGACAACCCTTGACCACCTTGCTCAATGACCACAACCCCAATATTCCCAATTGCAGTCATTGAATAAACTTATGGTCATTAAATGGACAGAGTTCCATGTCCCAGGGTCAGGGTGTTTGAGTGGAGAGACCCTGTGATGCTTGGTATAGGCTATGTGAGTTGTGAGGGTCCTGCAGTAGAGTGCAAAGCCACAACCACCCCGGGGGCCTCAGCGGTCCCAGCCCAGCAGCATTGCCCTTGTTGTTTGCAATGCTAGGGCCTCTTACACAAGTATTTTCTTAACATAGCAGGATACTATACTATTTCAAGTTTTGTGATTATTCTAATTTTTTTTCTGTACAGTAGTTCCTTAAGATCAGTTGTATTTAAATAGATATAGAATAGTTCTTTATTGGGTAAAAATACAGAAGAACCTTAGGACACTGATTGATAGTGAGAGTAAGGGGAAAGCAGAAGAGCCAGAATATATTAAATCAAAAAATGTTTTCCTTAATATAAATTGACATTAGAGACTCATCAAGGAAGGCTTATTGTTTCTTTACTGATGATAAAAGCTGTGATATCTTACACAGGAAATGAATAAATATTCATAATTTTCTTTTTCCTTTTATAGGATCAAAGTAATAATGAAATTATGATTGGAGTAATGTCAGGAGGCATACTCATTTATAAGAACAGGGTACGAATTAACACCTTTCCATGGTAAGGATACGTTTTAAAAGCATTATTATTCGCTATGTACAGATATTCCTCACTGAATGACACTAAATATGACTGGAAACTCCATCATTAAGGGACATAGTCATAAGTACGTTAAGCAAGGACTTCATGTGACCTCAACTTGCAACATATCCTGCCAGCTTACTTCTTGACTTCATTTGTCAGAGGGGTGTCAAACTGGTGGCCCATAGACCTAATGCGTCACGCGTAGGCCACACCCACCCCAGTTCTGTGAAGGAGGTAAAAAGTTGCAATATGTCATATGACAGCAACATGATGTGGTGAGTTAAAAGTTGCAATAACATAGAGTAGAATAGAATAGAATAGAATAGAATAGAATAGAATAGAATTTTATTGACCAAGTGTGATTGGACACACAAGGAATT
>JANHFP010002499.1:9903-22646 GCA_032468135.1 Calamaria suluensis | reverse complement strand
TGCAGATGACAGACTCAATAATTCCTCTATAGAACTGTATCAGCAGCTCCTTGGGCAGTTTGAGCTTTTTGAGTTGGCACAGAAAGAACATTCTTTGTTGTGCTTTTTTGATGACATTTTTGATGTTAGGTGTCCATTTTAGATCTTAGGATATGGTAGAACCTAGAAATTTGAAAGTCTCAACTGTGAATAGTGTGTTGTCTAGTATTGTAAGAGGTGGAAGTATGGTAGGGTTACCACTATTTCTATGAATTTCAGTATGTTCAGTTCCAGATTGTTCTGGTCACACCATGAGGCTAGGTGTTCAACTTCCCATCTGCATGCAGATTCATCATTGTCTTGAATGAGGCCAATCACTGATGTGTCATCTGCAAACTTCAGTAGTTTAATAGATGGACCGTTGGAGATGCAATCATTAGTATATAGAGAGAAGAAGAGTGGGGAGAGAATATGACATGTGATAACATAACTGCAGGGTACTGCAGTGGCTGTAACTGTGAGGACTGATCATAACTAAGACTCATGAGTGTATTCAGCATTCAAACCTTCATTGGATAAGTAGTTGTTAAACAAGGACCACATAGTGATAGCTTTCATTTTTAAGTATATATAAGATCTAAGTTCGTCACCTTTTCATATACTAAGAATTGTAAAAAAATGCCTCAGAATGGTAATATATATTTTATACTACATGCTGCAGGCTTTCTTTAGATCTAAGAAAGGACCTGTATTGATATGTGAGGATAAGAGAGACAGGATGAAGAAAAGCTGCCCAGAAAACAGATAAGAGAGGATATAGCCGGCAGCTGTATAATGGGCTGAGAAAAAGGCTTAGAAGTAACTCTCCCTAGCTTTTCATGTTGTAAAAGAAAGGACAGGTGATTCTTTCAGACTTTCAAGATTCTATTAATGTAGTCTTACAATAAAATAATCATCTGGCTATATTACCTGGGAAGACTGATAGGGTACAGATGGCCACACAAGATATGTTTTTTCTCTTTGAACAGAAGCCAAGATTCCTGGAGAACCCCCAGAATACACACTACCTCTGACTGGGGGAATATTGCCTCAGTGCCTCAGCCAAAAAGATGTCTGATCATCAGATATGAGGGATCCTAAAACCCACAGCCATAGTCTCATTAAGAGTTGAGCTGAAACTAATTCTTTCCCATCCAGGCCAGTACAGCCTCCAGGCATTGTGAAGGCACCTTGATAGCATCACTTGGGTGGCCCAAGGCAGAGATGTACAGTAATGATACTTAACTCTGTGCTGACAGATGACCTTACCCAGCAGTTTCATGTAAATGTTAAATAGAAATAGGGAGAGTTGAGCCCTGCTGCACTTGACAAACCAAGGGCCTAAAACTGGACTTCTCACTATCCTCCCCCCCCTAATTTGAATTGACCTTGGAGAAGAAGTCCTGATGAAAAATGCCTCCCATTCCCAACCCTGTCAGCTGGTTTAGAAGGATACCATGATTGATGGTATTAAGAGTTCGAGTAGAGCTAGGGTTAGGATTAACTATAGGATAACTATACCATCCTCCTCTGCTCTACTTGTTCGCTTAATTTATATTCTCCCATTATTGAGCCTATAAAGACCTATATTATTAGAGATTATGTAAATATTTTTTAAAAATGTTTCCTTGCTCATGATTAAGATAAGTAAAAATGATTTTGTTTCCCCCTATTTTTCATGGAACTGAATGGCATTTTCCAATTATAATAGTGAGCTACAGTAGACCAAATATGCCACCTTCCAGTGTTTTCTGTTCTTTGATGACCAATAACATTCTTAGAACAGTGCAAGTAAACTCACCTTTCTTTCTTTCTTTCTTTCTTTCTTTCTTTCTTTCTTTCTTTCTTTCTTTCTTTCTTTCTTTCTTTCTTTCTTTCAATAAACACAGGAGGGACAGAAAAGGCTGTGGGAAGGAGAGCAGGGCCAATCTTGGACATTAAATCACAGATAATAAAGTCTAAACTCTCCCTCTTAATGTAACACTCAATTTATGTAATCAATATGGCAGTGAATGAGTGAGTGAAGGTACTAACAGCACAAATCTAAATTCAATATACATATCTGAACTATTTTCTGCATTCATAGCTTTTGTATGTAGAAATATTTTATATTTTGATAAACATAATCAAGAGATGGTCATCCTATATAAAATGAATGAATGAATATAAAAAGGTAGCTTTGCCTATACTAAGCAGTCGCCTTTGAGGTATGGTGCTACAGTAATAAAATTTAGGTTGGAAAAGATTTAGACAAGTAAATGAAATGATGGATATTTGTCTTGTAAATGTTGAATACAGTTACCATCCTTGTCCAATTAATACACCTGAATAAATTATTAGCTTATTGTGATTTTTATTTCATTTAGGTTGAAAATCATAAAAATTTCTTTTAAGTGCAAGCAGTTTTTCATTCAACTTAGAAAAGAATTGGTGAGTATTGATATTACTAGTATATAATCTTATATATACTAGTATATAATCTAGTATGGAACTAATATTCCATACTAGATTATATTTTATTTTGAAAATGTTCTCTGTAGAGCTTTTTGCCTGATTAAAATATTAAAGTGTTAATTTTGTAATTGTCTAGTGGTAGGCTAGGTTATTTTTAATATAGTAAATCTGGCTGAAATTATTATTTGTGCATAGAGTCAGGGGGGACTTGAAAAAGACCACTGCTAGTTTATAGCATCCTGATGATAAGAAGCTCTCTGAAATTGTTGATAACCTCCTTTTGGGGGGAGGAAGATTTTTTTTAAAGCTACAATCTGCTACCATCAATCTCTGACTGTAGTCACAAAGCTTTCCTCTTGGACAGGTTGACCTTTCATCTTCCAATACCTTTGGTCCCTGTCTACTGAATGTTGTCACTTTTAATCTAACAATGTTTCTGTTATTGCTAGCTGGTTCCTAGCTTTTAGTAAAGCAGAAGCTCTGGTTTAGGCTGATAGGAAGCTGATAATTGCTTCTGAAGATTAACAGCTGGCAGCTAATATATCACCCATGGCAGAGAAATTACACAGATTGACAGGGATGGAAAGAAAAATGTGGATTTTATTTACCATTTTTTGTGCTCACTACTAAATTGCACAAAGATGTGCAAAACCTCATCTTGGTTCACTCTAATGATTCCTGCACCACAATTAACAATTATAAATTGTGTGTATTGGGGGAGAGTGTTGTGAAGCAATACTATTTACATACCCTGTTTTCCCCAAAATAAGACATCCTCTGATAATAAGCCCAATCAGGCTTTTGAGCACATGGCAATAAGGCCAAGCATTTATTTCAGGGTTCAAAAAACTATAAGACAGGGTCTTATTTTCAAAAAAACATGGTAATATGTGGTATGTCCATCTTACATACACTGTAGCATTTAAATAAGAGTTCTTTGGAACTGACTAAACAATATTAATCCTTTCTTTCTAGCATGAATCTAGAGAAACTTTATTGGGCTTCAACATGGTGAATTATCGAGCATGTAAGAATTTATGGAAAGCTTGTGTGGAACATCATACTTTTTTCCGGTTGGACAGACCACTGCCACCTCAGAAGAACTTTTTTGCACATTATTTTACTTTAGGGTCAAAGTTTCGGTACTGGTAAGTTGTTCCTATATTTCATGTGATAATATAAGTATAACAAAATAAATGGTACAATTGAAAATTTACCATAAAGCTGCTGTTGAAATAGCATATGTTCTTAATTTGGTAGCTCAAAGATGTGCAAAATCTTTTGATGGCCAAATATCACAACATTTTTGGGGTACTGTATATATTATACGCATAGATGAGGTTGGTTGCAAAAGGAAGATTTAGAAGTTTTCTTTGTTTATATTTCTGTTTTTTAAACTGATTTGTGTACTGTAGATAACCCTGCAGTATTCATATTTCTATAATATAACAGGAAACCATTCTTTCAGCAGGCTTTACCCTACCCATGACTCCTAGGTTACAAAAAGGACACGTCAGGAGCATTCAGTCCTCGGTGCACAGATTAGTCACCCACACTGCACCCAAGCAAATTTCTGATTAATGTTTTTTGTTAAAAAAGCTGAGGTTGCTACATAGACATCCCACCCCTGAAAAAGGAGTAGTTTAGTCTGAACTGCATGATGACTTTTTTTGTGACTTTTTTCCCTCTCTCAGTTTGGCTGCAGTTTAAAATGAGGTGGAAAGCGTATTGACTACTTTGTGTGGTCACATCAAGTAGGGAAATAGGTAGTACCAAAACCTGTTGTAATTGTCATGGGAATGAGACCATTAAAGCAGTGTTCAGTTCTCAGAATCTTCCAGTTAGAAATACCTGAGTAAAATTTATATTCATAGTGATGATGTTCTTTGAGACTTTTAAAGACTTAGCTAAATTCAGGACAGGCAAATATCACTAAATGCAATACAATTAAAGTAATCATATGGAAGCTGATCAAGCCTCCATTGGCTTTCAGCATTGATGAGTAAGATCTGATGGAAATCTTGATCAGCAAAAATATGAAATATACATTAATTGCTGGCAATACAATTATACATTTTACTCTTCATTTTGGAATTCTTTTATTCTCTTATTTTCAGACAAGTAAAGTACTTCTATTTTTTCTTTACAATCTCAATATTATACTTCCTTTTCAGTGGGAGAACAGAAGTCCAGTCTGTACAATATGGCAAAGAAAGGGCAAACAAGGACAGGGTGTTTGCCAGGTAAGCAATTTAAAGTGACTTGCATAAACATATTCATATAGCCTCTTATTTAGACCTACTCTCAAAATTGATTGGGTATAACCAATCAATAATAACCCTGGATAGAGGTTCTCTAGACACAAAAGTTTAGACACATGGAAGGAGGAGCCAGACTAGGTTTGTTACCATACTTCCCTTTGAGATATGGCAGCTGATCAAGCCTCTATTGGCTTTCGGCATTGATGAGTAAGATCTTGATCCACAAAAATTCAGAATACCATTTATTTTTTACACATAGTGAACCTATTTTCTCTGTTTCCTCAGTTAACTCCCTCTAGAATATCTCCAACTCCTGCTACTATTCTCATTGGGCAATAGACTTGCTAGAAACTAATATAGTTCAAAAGTGAGATTGTGGATCATTCTTTAATTGTTTACCTAGATCTGTTTGGTCTGGTGTTCAGATACCACACTAAAAACCAGGAGACTGGGAGTTCTAGTCCCACTTCAGGCATAAAAAGCTGGCTGGGTGACCTTGAACCAGTCACTCTGTCCCAGCTCAACCCAGCTCACAGGCTGTTGTTGTGAGGAAAATAGGAGGAGGAAGATATATTGAGTCTGTTTGCTACCTTGAGTTATTTATAAAAATAATAAAGGCTGGATAAAAAAAACTTTAAAAATAACAAATTGCAAAAATTAGTAATGTAATTTCTGAGTATTTTCCATCAATAAAGCAATAACTGAAAACTGAATAAAAAGGTCAAAAATACCACTTCTTCAAACACAAGAAAAATAGAATGCTCTGATATGGATTTGCTTATTATGGGGCACAGTTTTTCAAATTTGCAGTCCCCGGACACTAAAAGTTATACTGTGCACTTTTAACTTTAAAGCAATCTTCTATGGTTACCAGTAGTAAAAAAGCAAGTTCAGGTGAAAGGCAATAAAAAAACCAAAATTATAGTATAGTATAATATAGTATAGTATAGTATAGTCATTGAAAATTAAAAGTGAGCAAAAGGAGGAAAGCAACAGAGAGATAGATAGAAGGAGAAAACCAGGCAGGAGGAACTGAGTGAAAAGCTTTGAATCTCTCAAGATGAAGGAAGAAACAAATGGCAAATGGATTCTCAGGGTCAGAGAGGAGTGTTCCATGCAGAGCAGATGAAGAGAGAAGGACATAGAACCAACCTAAGGCTTCCAAAAGTTAATTGGTAATCATAATCCCTAGATATGAGTTCGAGAACTGGCTAGGAGTCATTTTTTTCAATGTTGTCATAATTTCAAACAGTCACTAAATGAATAGTTGTAAGTCATTACCCTTATGCTTACCTTAGAAATCCAGAGAAGGCTATTGTGTTAGAATACGAAGAAAAAATGTCTTTTTAGATGGATTTTCCAAAGGAAAAGATGTATTGCATATGTCAAAGACAAACTTTATGAAAAGAAGGACTAGTCAGAAGAGTGCATTACTGTATCTATTTTATGGAAGATCACAAAAGCTATGGAGGGTTCAGTAATGTTGTCTTGATTATACTAAAGGAGAGTGGAGCCTTTCGTTGGGCCCAGAACTTAACCTTTACAAAGTGAGCATTGTCATCGTTGTTTTGTCAGTCATGTTGTTGTTGTCTTTGATTAGTTATTAAATGTTATCAAGGACATAGATATTAGAAGAGGAAACTATATAAAGCAGTGGTAGCAGAAGATAAACTGTTGTAATGTGGCAAATGTTTCTTTGAAATTTCCACAAAGAACAGGAAGTTTTGGTAACACATGAGTGGGTGGGACTGTAAGTTTCAAACATTTAATAATGCTCTAAATGTAGTTTGACAGTTCAGTGTTTTTGCCTGGCTTATCAAGTTACTGAAGCAGTTTTCTGTTTGATCATTAAGGTGAGTTTTTCAAAGAGTTGTATCATTCCTAGAAAGAAAATACACGTACATTTAATCTGCAAAGAGTTGGTAATATTCTCATCCAGGCTGCCTTATATTTTTCTTTTTCCTTATAGCTTGGATGAGCAGATCAAGTTTTGTAGAAAACAGTGCTCATCCTTGTTGTCCTTAAAAGCAATTTAGGAATGGTTTAACTCATAGCAGTGTGGTAGTAGTTTTATTTTTTTTAACAAACAAACTTGAAAGAACCTTCTCTAGAAAAGAGTAACATTTGAGCTACTAAGCGGAACTTAAGCGGAAATATAGTTGATGTTATAATGATTACTATGTTAGATAAATCTGTATCATACTTCATTAAAATCAGTTTCTATGAATTGTTGAAAAATGTGTAATCACTTGTATCTTTCACAGCTACATTATAGCCCGATTTTAAAAAACTGTCATATTCAGCTATGGTCCAACTAAGTCAGAAAAAATTCTTAAATTATATTCAGAGCTGGAGTTTTTTTAATGTGCAAATGTATCACATATCTTTGTTTTTGTGTTGCATGTGTTTGCTGCATCTGAAGCCCTCAAATTTCAGCACTGCTTGTAACTTTGAAATATAATTCATTAAAAGTGGATTTTTGTGTCCATGCTATTAATAATAATGTAAAGTTGGTTCTTCTCTGTTGCAAGTGGTTTAGTTTGAATGTAGCTGTAAATTTTGCAAGTAATTGCAATGAAGAACTAATTTAGAATTAAGAAAGAAAAGAAACTGTTTCTTTCACAAGCAGCTAATCCCCCCCTTATATGTGGCACTGTAGATGGCTTTCAGTCCTTAGCAATACAGAATTACTGTAAAATTTGCTCTGTCTTTAGTTATCCTTCTCATTTTATTTGATTTTTTGTCTCTTGTGAATAGTCCGATAGGAATATATGTCTATCTTTGGAATAAATGGTCAAATAATATGCATTGCATATCAGTACCTATAAAGAGGGAGGGTAGTTTTATTTTTTTATTTTAGTTTCTAGTAGCTTCAGATATATCATTCTACGTAATTTTTTGTAAATTTGTTTTAGATCCCCAAGTAAACCTTTGGCTCGCAAATTGATAAGTGGGATGGACTGGGAGGTTGTCAGCAGAAATTCATTGTCTGATGACAGGTTAGAAACTCAAAGTTTACCATCCCGTTCTCCACCTGGAACCCCTAATCAGTAAGTAAAGTTGAATAATCCATTTACAACAAGTTACCTGTTTTTCATTTGATTAATGAAAGTAAATAATTGTAACATTCTTCCTTGGTGTGCTAAAATAATGTCATAGTGAAGCACACACATGTAACTGAGTCAGGATTTAGCTAACAGCTCAGTATATTAGATTTTTTTAAAAAAAAGTGCTTGCATTTCCCACTTTCATTCTGGGAAAAGAAAACTTCCCACTGATAAAAAAAATATTCAATACCCTTTACTATGAGATATAAACAGTATGTTAAATTTAATAGAATAATATTCAGAATTATAATTAAACCAGATATACCGTATCTTTGTCCCCTTTGAGCATTTTACAGTATATAGCCATGGTTGAAAAAACGAATCTTGATTTATTTATAGCTAACTTCAAAATATTTTTCATATATAGTTGACAGATTTTATTTGTGCTGGAGGTAAAGATAAAGCATCATTAAGGAGGATGATAAAATTGCTTTTAATATTATGTGTATAACACCTAATTTTAACTGTACCTAAACCATTTTTGAACAAATTTTCCATGTGTTATACAGAATAGTTATATAATACCTCTTGTATCTAGGTTTTGTTGTATTTAATATATTTACTCCTAAGAAAGTACATCTAGACAGAATTTTATTGTACTTTGCATCATTCATGTCATATTACTTATTTTGATTAAATTAATTTAAAACCACTGTGTTTTGTCTTGTTACTTCCCTTTTGTTTCTTGGTTACATTGTGGCTTTGCTTAAAATTATATCACAGCATAATTTAGCACAATGTGGCTAATCTGGGTTTACTTTAGGTTACATAGGCTTATCCCATCTAGCCTTCTGTGAGGAGCAGAAAATTGGAAACAGGAAAATGAGATTTGTTTAACTAAATAACAGATTAAAGTAACTAGGACTTAAATATAATGGCAAACTGTTTGGTTTACATCAGGAAGTGGATGCTTTCACATTTTTTTCAGTTATATAAACCTATAGTTTAGCCAGGGTATTTATATAACTGAACTATAGTTTTAACATCATATCTATCCAGGTTTCTCTTTCTGTTCTAATGGAACTTCTAGTAATTTAGTACTTAAATAGTGAGTCTTAGGGAATCAGTGCAGAAGACATTATTTCTGAACTCAGAACTCTGCAAAACTACTATTATCTATCTAGAAAGGTAATACATTTTACTTCCTGTATAAGCCAAACCACAATCAGGGAGGTCCTCCTTATTTGTGTAGCTGTTTTTCAGTTTCCTCTTTTTCCAGCAAGCTACATGAAAAGGAAGGAGACCAGGTTTTTTTTATTTTATTTAAATATATATCTTGCAAAAATCCTTCAGAAAGAAAATAATATTTGTACTGGAGTAATGGCTGTAATATTAGGACACTGTTTAGGATTCATGTTGGTTCCTTGTCTATTGATGCATGCCGCACATATATCATTTATATAGATGTCAGTCAGTGTTAGAGATAGCCTTCAGTACTGTGGTTACAAATGCCTTACTGATTTCTAATATATTTCTTACAAACTTTGTTTTACTAGTACTAATTGACTGCTTTTCACACCAATGGAGACCATGCATATAGGAGTGCAAGCAGTAGCATTTATAGAAACTGATTTGATTATTTCTTAGAGATGCTGATAAAACTATTTAAAATCACAGAACTTACAAATCTTTACTAATAGATTAATTAATAACTGTTCTTTCCATGCTCAGTCGCAACTCCACATTTACTCAAGAGGGAAACCGTTTACGACCATCTTCAGTTGGACATTTAGTAGACCGTGTAATCCATACTTCACCCAGTGAGGTATTTGCAAATCATCGGTCGCCTTCTTCTACACAGGCCAATAGTATAATTCTAGAATCATCACCGTAAGTTTGATTTTTGTAATCCTGCAAAGACATTTTGTACTGCTATAACATGTAGTCTTTCCATATTTCTTCCATATAAGGTTGGCAGATCTCATTTTTACATTTAATTATACTTTGTAAGTAAAAATAAGCGTAACATCAGGGATTCTAATTTCATATAGAATATAAATATATAGCATAATAATAGCAAATCTCATAAATTTATAAGGTAGCTTAATGTAAGCAACCTAACAACTGCGTGTATATATGTATGTATGTATATATGTATATATCACACACACATACACACACATTTGTGCAGTTGGAGATTATACCTACCTTATAGTTTTGTAAATATTTTTAAACAGTGTAAAATAGCAAACTCAAATAGCTATATAAATATTAAATATCCACTAAACAATTATAAATGGTTTCTCATTTTGCCCTTTGATAAAATGGGTCATGACTCAATATTAGTGTGTTAGAATACCACAGATTTAATCTTTTAAGGAAGTTGTTAGAAAAATTAGAATCCATATATATTGTACTAATACATTACTTGTGTGGTATAGTAACGTTGAAAGAGACAGTATCAGATTTGTTCGACATAGCACTTAGCTGAAAGGATGTTTTCATTTTTTTATTTCATTATGCACTTTGTTTGTTGAAAGAAAGAATATAGAAAGTTTTTCACTCAAACTATTTTACTTATATATCCATTGTTTTTTCTAGTTTACTCTTAATCCTCACACTTTATTATGGTAATATATTACAATGTATTTACACTTAGAACCATTATATTATATTAGTCCAGTTTTGTGTATATGTTGTACATTTTGTTTAACATATCAATTTGAAAAAGAAAGAATTTAAATACGATAATATCCTGGATATTATGGTGTAATGGAAATGTTCCATAGCATTAAAATTAGGAAGAACAGTTGCTAAGTAATGCATAGTGGTTTGTAAATCAGTAGCAATACAGTATATGAAATCATTTGTAGCTTGCATTTCTATATGAGAATAGTGAACTCACAAGCCTGCTAATTTAAATGAGTCTGAAAATGAGTCAGTGACAACCTTGGTTATTTTTACTTGGAAATGCTATTGTGGGAATTGTATTGAAATTGTCAGTTTTGCAGTGTGAATAAATGAATTGTTATTAAGACTTTAGATACATGGATTTCTAGCAACTTGTGTAAACTATAGATGAATTACTTTACAGACTTGTCAAATTGCAAAATAATAGTATGTTATCAGGCCAACTTTGAGCATTGTCGTTTACAAGATACTTCATAAAGATTTCTACTAGTGCATTTGTATTTCAGTAACAGTGGATGTAGGTCAGGGGCAGGTTCTGACAGGTTCTGGAGAACCAATAGCGGAAATTTTGAGCAATTCAGAGAACCAGTAGCCGAAATTCAAAAAACCAGCAAATGCCACCTGTGGCTGGCCCCAGAGTGGGGTGGGAATGGGGATTTTGCAGTATCCTTCCCCTTCCATGCCCACCAAGCCACACCACACCCACCAAGTCACGCCCACAGAAACAGTAGTAAAAATTTTGGATTTCACCACTGATATAGGTATATTTGGATAATCTGTCATACCTGGTTCATGGTGTAACCATTTGTGCTTTTCCTTCTCCATTATTCCTGAGCATATCTGGAAACACTGATCTGTCATTTAATCTGAGAGTGCCACAAACATCATTAATATCTGTCTCCCCCTTTGGAAAATGTCAAACAGGGAACCCAGATATTTTTCCTAATGAAAGGAAATCAGTCATTCTTTGTCATGCAAGCACATGATAAACTGGGTCCTGTAGTAAAATATAAAACATATATGTGGCCTAATAGAAGGTGGCAGAATTAAGCTATTTGAACAAAATTCTTTCTCTAATATTTATATATAATAATTCTATTTTAAAAAGAATTATTTCTGTTGACCGTAATTTAAATTTTACATTTTTAATTTAAGAATATTAATTAAAATACTATGTTTTTGTTTAAAGGGGGAACTTTCTACAAATAAATGTAAGGCTCCTTCCTGTGTATATGTCTGTCAATACTTAGCAAAAATCATCCTTTGCAAGAGAAAGGTATTACTATATTTTCCTTTTCTGTCACGACGTCAATCATCGTTACTGGGTTCTGCTTTGCTGAACCAATCAGGATCGGGCCTGCACAATTCTTAAGCTCCTCCCTTCCTGGGGCTTCCTGCTTTTTCTGCTCAGTCCTGACTTCGTAGGACCTTCGTTGCTGAGTCTCTGAATCACTTTTAAAGGAAAAAATTCTACAATTCAACAAATTCAACAGGAAAGTGGCTGGATCGTCTAAAAACTGCTGCGGAGGTAGCGGTTTTCTCCAGTGAGGCTCCTGGTCGTCGCTGAGTGCTGCGGCGGCCTCCGGTGGTCTACAGAAGCCTCCGGCCATATAGGTCCTTTCCAGGCCTCCCTGGGCCATTTTCGAGGCCAGTGGAGCTCCAGCAAGCGGAGGAAGGCTTTCTGCATCGGGCCTGTGTATTGATCTCTCGATTGGGGCCCTCTGGCATTCTCGGCAGTCTCCCTTGTGGAGTTCTTCCCCTGAGTCTGCTTCACCAGTGGATCTTCCTTTTCTGCAGATGGGCCGGTTAAGGTGGTAAGACCTCACTGAGCAAAAATTGTTTTACCTTTGGGTTTGCAATTATTGGGGGCCTTTTGGGGGGTTTTGGAATAAAGGGATTTATTTATATTGTTAATTTCCCTTTTCCAGACTGCTAGCGGCCATTTTGAATTCTATTATTCTACAAGATGGCCTCCATGCCTCGTGGTTCCAAGCGAGGCCTACCAACTGAGTCACAACCCCCTGCTAAAAAGGCAAAACCCCCAAAAACTTCTAAAGCTATGACTAGAACGGAGGCTAAAAGGGATAAAGCATTGGAAAAAGTTATTGTTAAGGCCAGGAGAACTACAGTGACTGGGACTGAGGAACAGTCCACTTTGGGGGCTCAGGCTTCTACCTCAATTCCCTCTGATTGGTCTCCTGATAGGCCTCATTTGCCAGACCCTGCTTCTTCAACCTTATTTTCTGATCAGGCTCAGGTTATTCCTAGTACC